>CM062291.1:41419453-41498927 GCA_031216915.1 Pictodentalium vernedei | reverse complement strand
GGTGTGAGAGCATGATTTACCTTCGGATTTCAACTAAAAAATCCTCCCTTATCTGGTCTAGATTTTCCAACTTTAGTGAAATCCATTTGTAACCCCCTCACCACCGCCGTTGGATGAAATATTCTGATTGGTACCTCAGATTTTGCGAATGATATCTTCAAATTCCCACTTCCTAAAGAACTTAAGCCCAAAGGGTTTTCATCTACTGAAGTGTTAGACCTCAAGTGGTGTAATACTCGTCTACATCCCCCAACCCTTTTGCCACATTCCTAACATAATCTGTTGCGATAAATCGCTCTCTGAAAAGCTTGTGACGGTGAACTAAGTACAGGCTAAAGACTTGAAGGGTTTTGGTTGACGTGTGGATTCCACGATGGCCAGTGGCGGCGCTACGGGGGGTGGGGGGGGGGGGGGGGGGGGGGGGGGGGGGCATGGGGGGGGGGCATTTGCCCCCCCCCCCCAACGAAGGCTTTGCCCCCCCCCCCAGTTGCCCCCCCCCAACCATCTCGCATGCATTTCCATCCACCCTCACACACAAACACATTCAGTCACTCTCTCTCTCACACACACACACCCCTCTCTTTTTTTATTTCCAATAATTTCCCATACACACTTAGCCCAAAGCCTCAGGCTAGCTGATGAACGCATCCAGGCAGTAGAGATTTAAAGACTCGGATGCAGATACTTATAAGTTATAAATTAAGTTATGAGCCAACAAAGGCATGTCTATCCATATCCCTTGTCTAAAAAAATTCATGGATTTCGCATTATGACAGACGGGCATTATGAGTCTCTCTCTCTCTCTCTCTCTCTCTCTCTCTCTCTCTCTCTCTCTCTCTCTCTCTCTCTCTCACGCACAGACCCACCAGACGCGGATCCAGGATTTTTTGAAAAGAGGACCGCTAATTACCATTACATTTAGTCGAAACTTGGACCCAAAGTCCGTAATATAATTTTTTGGTTTGGTACGTCCTCAGGACGTACCAAACCAAAAAAGTATATTACGGACTTTGGGTCCAAGTTTGGACTACCTCATAACAAAGTGATGATATGATCCTTTACGTATTTGCCCCCTTCATGGGAGTCTGCCCCCCTAGTTGCCCCCCCCCCCCCCCCCCCACAAAAAAATTTCTGGCGCCGCCACTGACGATGGCCCGAAAGGTGGAGGTAGAAAAATGCGGTTCGGAATCAGTTACATGTGCGTGTTTGATTTCCAAAGATTCGAGAATCCGTCTGGAAGCATGATCGAAAAGTTTAGCAGTTTTATCTCATACGCAAAATAGGTAAGCCCAACATGCCTAAGAAAGGGTTTTGTCGACATAAATTAGTATAATCCATCACGGGTTATACGCTATGAATATTGGTTTATTTACGACTTAAGCACAGAAGTTTTTCATCTCTTGAAGTTTTAGACCCTCGAATGGGGTAACACCTCTCAACATTATTTTCCAACCCTCCGCCACATTCCTAACACATCGTCCCCTGAGTTCCAATGTGTTCTATGTGCCAGTAGGCTGTTCCCTTAGGCCAGTGGGCTGCCAGTAGGTCAGTAGGCTGCCAGTAGGTCAGTAGGCTGCCAGTAGGCCATTAGGCTGCCAGTAGGTCAGTAGGCTGCCAGTAGGCCAGTAGGCTGCCAGAAGGCCAGTAGGCTGCCAGCAGGCACGCAGAACACAATGGAACTCATGGGACGACATTCTGTTCAGATATGTTCCTGTATGAGTGAGGAAAACTAGAGCGAGTGAATCGCTATCTGAAAAGGCAAGTGACGGTGAACTACGCACTGGCTAAAAACTTGACGGGGTGTGGCTTCCATGATGGCCCGAAGGGAGGAGGTAGAAGAATACGGGTACAGACTACCAAGTGCGTCTTTGATTTCCAAAGATTCTAAATTGCAGAAGCGTAATTGAAAAGTTAGCAGTTTTTTCTCACACGCAAAATGGGTAAGTGCAACATGTCTTAGAAAGGTTTTTGTCTACTTGAATTAGTATAATCCATTGGGGGGTGGGGGGTATACACTACGAATATTGGCGTATTAATTACAGCATTCCTGTGTAGATCTGAAGAAAGCCTACATATTTCCGCCTGTAACAATACCCATATATGCATTGTCTATTTATTATAAAGAAAATTGAAGGTCAGAACCCTTGCACTACTATAAGTCATGTTACTCGGGAATACACGCTAAAAACTAAAGTGGTAAAAACTACACTTGAAGTGCTGTATTTAACACTTACTAAGTGCTGAACTAGCACTTTGTTCAAGTGTAGAACTTGACAGGTGTTTCAATAATACCACTTGACAAGTGTAATGTCGCGACACTTAAAAGGAAACAACGCAGATGACGCGGACCAGGCTCGAACTCTCGAGCCTGATCCGCGTCATATGCGTTGTGTCCTTTTAATTATGTACCCACCAAGCGCAAATCAAATTATGGACGATTCTGGAAGAACCACCAATGCTAGACACATGGGAAGTGCCATCCATTCAAGTTTCAGATGTTTGACGATTGTAATGTCTAAGTGCTTAAAGCATTGCACTTTGAGTGTTGAAATCAAACCCAAAGAGTTAGAATGGGTTTAACACCTTGAAAGTATCAGTTCTAACACTTTAGTTTTTAGCGTGTATATAAATATTATCAATACACTAATACTTTATCTTTGTTTCTTTTAAGATATATGTTTTCCTGGATGGACGCACGACTCCAGAAAAAGCTGATGCATCAAATAATGGGACAAAGACTGAACTACACCGATTCAAAACTCAGCTGCCAAAGTTATGGAGCCAAATTGTTAAGGATGGAAGATGATATTGACAGACAATTTATGGTGGGGATGAAACCGTAAGTATCGCTGATAATATACATATATACAGACCATGTCAGTATACTATACATATATTACAGAAAAATGGTAAAACGCCCCAATCGGTTTCTAGATTGTTTTCATTTAACGTGGTTTGGATTGTGTCCAATAGTGGGCCGATTTGACGCCACTGTGCATTGTGAATGAATGAATGAATGAATCTGTATTTAGCAGTATACAACCAAAAATATACATACATAATTACAGAACAAGAATAATCAATTATCCCTGTACACCGCGGGGAGATGGCATAGCCAGATTGGCTGTCTACCTGTCGTCTCCCGGAGATTGTATCATGCAACATTGGAATCGGACTGTCTAACAACCGTTCATCTCTCCTTGGTCTGAATGTCTCGTCGTTGCCAGCTTGCGCGGCCCAGTTATGGTCACAATACACGATATGGAAGCCCACAAACGTATTATACCTCACCATTTAATAGAGCTGATAGGGGCAATATTTATTGATTTTGAAACCCTCAATAAAAATTTTACAGTGTCCGTCATAGGAAAGACTTAAAATATTTGCACTGGATGTCCTTTCAAAATTGTGAGAGTTGAAAATGTGAGAGAGACAAGTAAAATATGCGTTTTCAAATTGTGTGAAACAAGACGGTACTTGGGGAATTGCCAAATTTGAAAACAAAAAAAACGGACGGCAACAGATATTTTTGTCCTGTTCATTTTTTAATGAGATGATATTCAAAGTGCATACAAGACTGTTTTCCCCCAAATGAGCTTGATGCGCTAAGGAAAAAGGAAAATGTTAACACTGTCGCAAATGCAAATCAATTAGTGTATTATAACCTAAAATGGTGTCCTCATCATGGTGATGTGTGGTGTCAGTGCGCGTGCTCAGTGCGTGTTGCTGGTGTTATACCTGTTTACCGTTACCGCGTGTCTATATTGTTGAAGGTCACAGCTTGTTTTAATAAGTGACCTCTAACAAGGTGGGATGTGACCGGGGTAGCAATCATAAGCAATGAATCTAATGGGCATATCTTTGCTGACTCAAATTACCAACACGGACCAGAAAACCAACAAAACTTCTTTCGAAGAGTTTTTTTTTTCACAGTTAGTGTAGCCTGATACTATGGAATATTCATGCCGAAGGGGTGTTATAAATGGGATTGTTTACCGCGTCTATTAGGGCTGTCACGAGTTTTTAATTTAGGAATCGATTAGTCGCCGCTAATAATAGATAATAATCGACTAATCGTACCTAGATGACCCCCACTCCCTCTGTTTGAAGTCGTTTAAAATGAAATTCAAATCAGTTGACCTACCTCAAGTAAACAACGAAGACGATCCTCTTTTAGGTACATTCAAAGCTTGTAGTGGTTGTTTTGGCGTTATAGTTGGTGTAGTATTTGTAGTGGTTGGTTTGTAATTGTGGCAGGGTAGCAGTTGTAGTTGTCGGTTTGTAGGTTTGGTTGGTGTAGTTTTTATGGTGGTTGGTTTTTAGTTGTGGTTGATGTAGTAGTTGTAGTTGTCGGTTTGTAGTTTTGGCTGGTGTAGGTTTTGTAGTGGTTGATTTGTAGTTGTGGTTGGTGTAGTAGTTGTAGTGGTTAGGGTGTAGTTGTTGTTATGTAGTAGTTGTAGTGGTTGGTTTATAGTTTTGGTTGTAGTGGTTTGTTTGTGGGTGTGGTTAGTTTGTAGTTGTTGTTGGAGTGGTAATTGTTATGGTTAGGATCGAGTAGCATTTTAGTTGTGTTATATCTGGCGTGGTGAAGGCTTTAGTAGTTTTTGTGAAGTAGTTGTCTGGTTTGATTCTACCTGTTAGTGTTGTTTATGTGGTTGTTTGTATAAGAGTGGTAGGTTTTGAAGTTGTGGTTGTCATAGATGTAACAGTTGTGGTTGGTGCAGTAGTTGTAGTGGTTAGGGTGTAGTTCTGGTTGATGTAGTAGTTGTAGTGGTTGGGTTATAGTTTTGGTTGTAGTGGTTTGTTTGTGGGTGTGGTTAGTTTGTAGTTGTTGTTGGAGTGGTAATTGTTATGGTTGGGATCGAGTAGCATTTTAGTTGTGTTACATCTGGCGTGGTGAAGGATTTAGTAGTTTTATGAAGTAGTTGTCTGGTTTGGTTCTACCTGTTGGTGTTGTTTATGTGGTTGTTTGTATAAGAGTGGTAGGTTTTGAAGTTGTGGTTGGAGTAGTTGTTGGTGTCATAGATGTAACAATTGGTGTTAGACGTGTTGGAAAAGAAGTTGTTGGTGTAGTACTCGTAGAGGTTTGTGTTGTAGTTGTATTACTTATTGTTATATATGTGTAGTTAGTTAAACATTTGTAGTTCATGGCGTAATCATTGGTTGTAGTTGTTGGTGAAGTTGATGTGGTGTTTAGAGGTCTAATGGCTTGTGGTGTCATCGTGGCGATTGGTGTATTATTACAGTGGTTGGTGTTGTAGTGGGTGGTGGGTTATTTACAGGTATTATAGTTGTAGTGGTTGGTGTAGTATTTGAAGTGGTGTCGAGTGGTCGATGCACTTGTTGGGGGCTGTAGTATAGTTGGTGTTGCTGAACTAGTCGTATGTGTTGTCGAGGTTAGTGCAGTAGTGGTCTGTGTAGTAGTTGAAACTGCAACACCTATCTCTACAACTACCACACAAAACCAAACGGACTCTAACACCAAGCAACATAACCACAACATCAAGCATTATGACACCAAGAAGCACAACTACAACCAACTTCTACAATATCAACCACTATAACTACCACACTAACACCAAGAACCACAGCTACATCATCGACCACTACAAATACTACATCAACCACTACAAGAACCACCACAAATACTACATCAACCAGTGTAAATACTACACCACGGAGACCTGTTTTTCATTGGGCAACTAAACTCGTATTTACAATTTGGTATTTTGTAATACAAGTTATTTTTGTAATTACAGGTTATTATATTATTTCGTTATTATAAGTTATTTTTTCGTAATTACATATTATTATTTCGTAATTACAAGTTACCTATTTCGTAATAACACGTTAGTAGGTCGTAATTACAAGTTATTAAGTCTTAATTAAAACATAATAATTAGAATCTAGAGTTATCGGTGAACTCGTGCGATGAAGTCTTGTGCACTATTTCTGTAAGGCATGAGAGTCTGAAACAGCATAGACCATTCGTCGCATGAGTGCTAGAATGTTCTATGTTCCCTATGGGACATAGAACATTCTAGCACTCATCCGACGCATTGGTGACATACTTCAATATAAGGCCATAAAATAGCAACCCTTACTCATTTATGATATAAACGCCACCATACTAAAATACAACAAAAAGTGATGCCCGTTGTTGTCTTGCAGGGTTCCGGGTGAAACACTTTTAATGTACATTGGGATGAATGACTTTGACAAGGCAGGAGAGTGGAGATATGAGAATGGCGACCTGGTTACTTGGTTCAGCTGGCAAGCCGGATTCTCAGCGTCAGTCGATGCCGCACATTGCATGTTTATCAGACGCGACTTATCGATGGAAATGCACGACTATTATTGCGCCTATAAATATAACCACATATGCATGATGGCATCTGGTAAGTACACAGAAACATTCTTCATGCCAAAGTTTAAGTTCACAAGCTACCAGTCACATTATTTGAGTAAATCAACGTTGTTAAGGCCTGGAACCAGTCCACCCCTTAAATAGCCCACGCCTATGTTCAGATTCACTCATCTGGAATATTTTTGACACGAATGCAAGAAATGTTGTTCACTCGAGACTTAACTTGATAGGAAGTTTGATAACCTCACCAAAAGTAAAGGCACATTACATTTCAGCAACGACATTCAACGCGCAAACTCCACGAAAAAATTGTTAAACAACAGCCCATAACAACGGTCAGGTCCCAGTCTATATCTGTTCAAAACTCTACGCTGTTATAGACTTTTTGTTTGTTGGTGTAATGTGATTTTACTCCCAGAGATATACAGATATTCTTTAAATCGCCAGTTATAGATATTCTAAACACAATTAATCATACAACTAGGGCTGTGGTGAGTCTTAGTTTCTTATGCTGACGTCATCGAACATTCGGTCAAATCAAAACTCGACCGAGCAACATGTCTAGCGTCGTTGATTCTAAGAAAATGAATCGCAAAGTTATTTTATATTCAGTCGTCTAAGATTTATCTTACATTCATCATGTATTTTGTCTGTATTAACTCCGAAACGGTCGTGTATCCGACCCCCTGATACAGATGTTTGTATCAGGGGGTCGGATTCAAGCAGGTTCTTTTCGCGTGAGTTCCTTTTTTTCTTTTTGTTCATCCGTACGAATAAATAGTTCTTTATATATTCGTCTACATTCTTGATTTATCCCCAATATATTGTAAGATAAAATGATTATTACCATTATGTGGATATACAAAATATGTATCCAAGTCTCGCTCCGGGTTCTAAGGGTAGATCACGACTCGTCTTTGACTTGTCGTGATCTGCCCTTAGAACCCGGAGCTCGACTCGGATACATATTTTGTCCACCCACATAATGGTAATAATCTCTAAATATCACTTGGTCTGAAAAGGGAACCTACAATTTCCCGACCAAATAAAATATTCCAGATGAGTGAATTTAAATACAGGTGATCGGCTTGTTAAAGGCCAGACTAGTTCTATTCCTCACAGAATTTGACTGATGGCTGGGTGGGGAGGGAAAGGTTGCATCGGATTCCATACAAAATTAGACTTGCGGCCGAAGCTCTTAAGGTTGAATGTCATATAAGATATGCAGAGGACGGTTTCCATATGTACCTTGTCACAGTAATACAACCAGAATAATAAAGACCCAGGGGTTTCTCACAATGTGAATTTCGGGAATTCTTTTTTTGCGGCAAAGACATGTTATTTGGATAATTTTCGAGTTGAATGTAATATTAAAAGTTCAGTGTACACTTGTTTTGTTTCAAGACGTCATGAATATGTTCTTCAGCCCATATTAATGTTTCTCCCTGACCACACAACGTAGATTTCTTTATATTATCTCCTCGAAGTATTTATCCGGGATAGGGTGTATGACTCTTCGAACTGTGGAAAATCACCCCGACACCTGTTGCTGCTAGGGCGTGTTGGAAACCTGAGTTCTTCAACAACTCTCTTACAATTTCAACTACTTATACCGAATTAAGTGGGCCTTCACTGACTATGTACATAAATTTATCTTATACCTGTTGAAGATTTAGCCCACGTGTTATAGATTATCTATAACACATACCCCTATGTCATATAGATTGGAGAACGGACTATAGTCTTTTTCTATATTATAATATAATGATGACATTCGCAAAATTGTTTATAAATCGAGTCAAATCTGGTGAAATTGATTATCAAACATATTTTTGTCATAAATCATAAGAATTGAGGCGTAAGTATATTTTCTGTAATTGTTTTCCCAGTTACAGGGCCACTTTCTAAGGGGAACTATACTCTATCATTCACTTGAATTTGTAGCCTTGTTACGCACCAACAGCTTTTCCAGGCACATCACATGTATTCATGCCCAACAAGAGAAAGCAGTCGACTCCACTCCAGATGAGTCGACATTTTGACACGAAATCATCCCCAAAACCCTTTTAAAAATGCAGAAAGGAACAAAAATGGTCGGTATAAGATAAATACAACAATACCATAGTGTGTTTTGATATGTTTGATATCTCAACTCGTTGAAAGTGAGTTTTTTTTCGCTCGGCAAGCCTCGCGAAAAAAACCCACTTTCAACTCGTTGAGAAATCAAACATATCAAAACACACTATGGTATTATCGTATATTTATTAATGAGATACCACACTTTTAAACACTTGAGTTCTACAATATCTACTTTCGTTGATATACCTCGAACCAGTGGTGGCGCCAAGGGAGGGGGGGGGGGGGGTTAAATGGTTTCAATTAATCTTCTTTAATATTCCATTAACTGTTTATCTACAAATAACTCAATATTTTAATTATTTGTCTCGAAAACATAGCTTATGACCCCTCATTGGAACAAGTTTATCCCAGTGAGGAGCCATAAGCGAGCTATGTTTTTAAAGCAAAAATTGAAAACAAAATGTGGCTGGTGATTTTTGTGAACAGACCTGGCCAGCGTTACGTTAAGTAAAAGGTTAAATTACACATTATGTGATAAAAAGAATTTTAAATTTGTCACGATTTGACATAAAATTTCGGAACCTCATTCACTAAAATCGGTCTGAGTCTCCGTAAACCTAGGCTCATATCGATTTTAGCGAAATTTGTACAGAAATTTCATATGAAATGGCGACTTATTAATGATCCTCTGATTACGACTGACAGACTGTAATCTTCACCCATCTTTCAAAATGTCGGCAGACGATAATCCGTTCACGTTAAACAAATAAGAATTCAATCACTTATTATTAATTATATATTATATACTGAGTCAAAAAAGAAAGTATAATAGAAACAAATGTGAAAAAATAGCATAAAGGATGAAATATAATTGTTCTAATGTTGCATGTTTGTGGACAAGAAGTTGTGTTAAGAGTTTAATGACATGTTGTTGTTGTCAATCCAACCGTATACAATTTAGCTACGAATTTCAAAACAGCACGTGCTACCCGAGAATGTCAAATTGAATGGGTGACCGAGGATTTTCTTTGTGTTATGTTGTACTAGAGAGCCTGGGTTATTGAGAAAACACGCTAGTTTTTGTCTTCCGACATTTTAAAAAATGCCAAGGTTGACCGAAAATCAGAGGTTGCCTGCCATTGGTATGCATGAGGCTGGTATACCTCCAGATGAGCCCTCTGCTGAGTTCGGAGTCACTGTGGCCACTATTTACCGTCTCATTGTAAGGAATAGAACCACTGGATCTACTGCCGACCGACCGCGTTCAGGCCGACCAAGAGTTACGACCCTTGCACAATACAGACACACCAGGACGTCTCACTTGCGGGATCGCTTCCTTCCGGCGACGAGGACAGCAGCAATTACTCCTGGTAGAACTAGCAATAGAGTCAGTGCACAAACTGTCCGCAACAGACTCGATGAACACCGCATCCGCGATAGGCGTCCATACCACGGACCAATCCTTACCCAACGTCATCGTACCGTCAGAATGGAATGGATATGTCAGCGTTGGAGCACAGTTCTGTTTAGAGATGAATCACGATTTTGTCTACGGCGGGCTGATGGTGGGGCAAGAGTGTATCGCCGACGAGGAGTACGGTTTTCTGATGCTTGCATGCGGCGGGAGTAGTGTAATGGTTTTGACAGGAATTTCCTTGCACCATCGAACGCAGTTGATCTTCTTAACCCTGTTGTTGTCCCGTTGTTCAACGCTAACGTCGGATTGCAGTTATTCCAGCAATGACAATGCCCGATGTCACGTGGCGCGTATCTGTCGTGACTTTCTTGAGGAGCAGAGCATCGACCTTCTTCCCTGCCCCCCCCCCCTCCCCCCACTTTCGCCAGATTTGTAGCCAATCGAGCATCTTTGGGATCAGTTGGACCGTCTGGTACGACTTCATGATCTTCAGACGTTAGGCGATTTACGTAATGTTCTAAGAAAGGAGTATAACGCAATACCGCAGGGTGCTATCCAGAGACTTATCAGGTCCATGCGCCGTCGATGTCTTGTCATCCAAGAGGCAAACGGTGGACATGCACGCTATTGACTGCGTGTGTGAACTTTTCATTTCACCCCATGTCTGAATTGCGACGTCCTGACGTGACGCTGGCAACAGTAAGAACATGAAATTATGCAAATTCATACAGCTAGACTCGAAATATGAATTTACGACAATTTGTTTGGGATTAAAATCGATAATACTAAAACAATTGCTCCTCAAAGTTTATTATTCTTCTCAGTATATTATTATAAAATCCTTGTGAGCTACCCTCATGTTAAAACTAATTTACACAGGCTGAAAGGGAGCAAAATAAGCTTGAAAAAAAAATTGTAAAGCAGAGCCGGTCGCAAATGGATATTTTTTTTGATAATAATAACACGATTTTCTCAGGCGTCATTTGGCCCCATTACTAGACCTCCATCTGTGATTATCAGCCCCCACACTCAATAGCGGCTAATCACTGCTGGGCTACAATCACAGATGGCGGTCCAATTCTCTCACCTTTTTTACGCAATAGTCTTTTCATATTACAAATTAATATTAATGAGATGAAGATCTCAGACCTATTCAGCATCAATGGCTATAGTGGGAACATAAATTCAGGTTTACCCAATCAGTTAATAGTGTGCTGTCCTCTTTATGGGCGATGCCGGTGTAAAAGGAATGGAAGTCCGTAGGAAAATTAGTCCCTCTGGACTATTATTCCGCGGAATTATAGTCCTAGGTCTAACAGTTCTAGGAATAGTAGTCCGCCGGACTACTATTCCTAGAAATGTTAGACCTAGGACTATAATTCCGCGGAATAATAGTCCAGAGGGACTAACGTTCCTACGGACTTCCATTCCTTTTACACCGGATACAAATTTTCTAACATATTTCCAAAATAGCTTTGTTGCTTGCGTTCTCCGATATTTGCTACATTTGAGTGAATATGACAGGCGATAGAATAGCCTTTAACTGGAGACTACAGCCATTTCAGAACATGACAATTTGTTGCCAAACTTAACAAAATTTACTTTAATAAAAGCCGAATCTTCTTCTATCAGTTATGAATCATTTATATTTGTAATGTTATATTTTTCTTCAGTCCTTGGAACTTATTACAGCAGGGAACCAAGTAAATGTCTGATGAAGCACTCTGTATTAAGAAGATACAACATGGATGGTACGGTAGTACAAAAGATAGTCAACGAATGTATCCGTTACTGTGCATCAGACGCAAACTGCACAGCTATGGCAAACAACGAAAGTGAATGTGTTCTTTACATGTTCGATTCAAACAGTGTTGGCTCCGAGTGTGCAGATGCAACGTACGAAATGTTCAAAAAAATTGAAAACATGTAGAAAGCAGTTACCAAACACGGTACAGAGTTTGTAGTGGATGATTGCAATTAAAACTTTGAAAAAGAGGAAAGAAAAAAAAACTTTGTTATTTAATGTGTTTTATTCATTGTTTGCATTCCCATTTACTTGGCTGGGGCGCGGTGGCTCGGTAGGTAGAGGTGCAGGCTGCAAGCCGAGAGGTCCTCGGTTCGAATCCTACCTGCGGCAACCGCGTTGTGTCCTTCGTCTAGACACTGCACCCCCATTGCCCAGTTGGGGGCACAGTGGCGTTGTGTACTTAGGCATACTGCACGTCGATGGTGCACTTGTCTTCAACTCTTTGAGTGCAGTTAGTATGTTGGCGAGCCTGACAGTTGCTCGCCGTTGCTCGGTGGTTCTCTCCGGGTACTCCGGTTTCCTTCACCCGTAAAACTGTCCGACACGAATAAATAAAATGAATAAATAAATTTACTTGGCTAACAACGATCGAAATAAATTATTACCAGGCCTGCCTTCTTTGCAAACATAAACGCTTACAAACCTGGGAAATATGTGTGGATCATCTGAACGTCACCTACCGTTAAAGACTTATGACGTAGCTGAAGTTTCTAGTGAACTGTCGTCTGCCTTTTCCGGCAAATGACACATGATTAAAAACAATTGCTCAGAATTAAGGGTACTCTCTCTTCTCCACTACGGGATATCCGTTCAGGAACTGACAAGCCAAAACGGTGTCGTCCAGTAAACAGATTGAGTGGTAGGTTTTTTTATTATATGACTCGTCCGTTTTGTTCACTTGAAAACATTTGATATTTTGTTTTCATATTAATCAGTGATAAATAAAGCCTTCCGTCAATTTCATTGGTCAGTCAGTTTCAAAAACTAGACAATTTGATTGGCTGAACAAAATACAACTGGCCCACATTTTCTTAATTTGCATAATTAGAGTTGGGAGCTTTCATTGGTCAATTTCAAAACTGGACAATTTGATTGGCTGAACAAAATACAACTGGGTCACATTTGCATAATTTCAGTAGGGAGAATTGACGTCATATGTCCTATTTAGGGTGGGTTATATTGTATTAATCTATTACCTACAAGTAAAACGCCATTCATTTTTGTTATATTTTCACGTTTTGCTTCCAAAACATAGGTTATGACCCCTTGTCGAGCTCGTTCCAATGAGGAGCAAAAAAATGAAAATTTCAAGTTAGGTGATGGGTCAAAAAGTCACTAAGTGGCTAATTTGTGCGTGTGTGTGTCATATGATAAATAGAATATGAAATGAGTGTTTTTCTCATATAATATTTATGAGACTCATCCGAATTTTCCGTTTGGGCTCGCCAGAGGCTCGCCAAAACGGAAAATTCTTAGACTCGTTTCATAAATATTATATGAGAAAAACACTCATTCCATATCCTCTATATATTGTGTTCAAACTTACCACAAAATCATATTCCAGAGTCACAATACTGTACAGTTACGGCAGTAAATAAATAGTGGAGTGCACAATACTTAGAAGAGCGGATGGGTAGACGGCTGAGAAAGAAACAAACAGGTTGATCGAAGCGTAGAATACTATCTATCATATGGTAGAGTAACATTTACAAATGGTATGCTGACAGATAAAAGTCGACACACACACGATGTTTGTATTCCAATAAAACTACACAATATCTCAGACGATAGGAGCCCCACAAACGTTAGAAGAAAAATGTATGGAATATCATCCGTTTTATAAGATATTCTGAACACTGAATGTAACGTCATTTCGCATTGCATGATGGGTATCACATTTCTTGTACTAACTTGACTGAAGGTGTCAGCGGGTAGGTGCCACCCGTGTTCTGTGGTAGTACGTACGTCCGCCATACATTTTGATTAAGGTCGACATCTGGGCCTTTATACTGGCATGTGTTTACTGTGGGTAGCACGTTATGTTATGGGCCCTATTACATGATTTGGGATAAGTTTATTAAACTGGAGTATGATGGTAGTACAGTATGGACGTAGAGGGCATAATTCAGTCCACTGTAGGAAAGGGATCATCCCTTGACCTATTTAATGCCTTCCAGTGTACCAATTTCGAAGTGTTATGGTATAAAATGGTGATTTGTGAACACGTTCGATTGTCCCTTTATATACTCTGGAGGCTGAGAATAGCTTTTGCTTCATAACATATACCGAAGGTCTGGGTAATAGGGCCCGTTCGGGTACATGCTATACTACTACTACTTTCATAATCCTCAAAGGGACAAGACGAATAGAAGGGTCATCGGCCAATGGCTTCCTACTGTTATTTATCAATAAAAAGTTAATAATATCTGAAAAACAAAGGCTTAGGCCCCACAAAATAGATCTTCTGTTTCTCTGGCCATTTTTTTGTAAAATTGCATATCGGCGGTCGTTTTTTTAATTTAATTTTTTACATTTAAATTATTTCTTCGCCACCAAAAGTTCATGTTCTTGGTTTGTTTTATGTTTTAGACCTCATAATCAACAGAATAGCATGGGTGGTGGTGTACATCATTCCTTGAATGCAAGGCGGCTTTGCAATGCTAAAGCATTTCAAAGCCTTGTTGCACTCAAGGGACAAATTTATCAATTTTATTAACTTGGGTAAAATATAAGAAATAAACCATTTAATTTTTATTTTTCAAGTTTGCATTTGTCATAAAACGAGAGCATGTGGCAGGCAAAGGGACCATGTGAGAGGGACTGAGAAACAGATTTTTAACTCTTTTAGGCCTTAGTGATTTTTTGCTTTCTGTTAATGTTTCTTTTCTGTTATTGCTATTCTTTTCCCAGTTGATGCTCAAACGATTCGCCATACGTCATATTTGGTGACTCTCACCAAATGCCTTCTTTTACGGCGTATGAGGAACAGTCTTTTAATGTAGATTTGTTGTCTCGGGTTCTCTCTATTCTGAGTTTCAAATCCAGGTAATTAAGAACATTCTCCTAGCTGTTTCTTCCAGTTTATCCCGCCTCAAACGAAGATATGTAGTGAAGAGACGATTTTTGGTCCCTGCTCTTTCATTGAGTATACAGTGCATGTGAACATGTTTGTAATCATGCTGCATCGACGTCCCCCTTCTTCTACCACGTTTATTTATTTATTTATTTATTTATTTATTTATTTGATGACCATGTCCAACCATGAGGGAGCTAATTCTGGGTGAGAAAGAAGATTATATTTTGCCTGTGGCCATAGCAAAATTTAGGAGCGCCTGGAATTCTCGATATACTTTGAGTATGCATAGATTTTGGCGTGGAATTCTGGACACCGGGAGTCGGGAGATAAGGTTTTTTATCTATAAATTTAAAGGAAGAATTTTTTATCCTCCTTAAATGTGAAACCGAGGCTCAAGTACCCCAGATACAGTTTGAAAAGACTCAAATTCATTTCAAACATAACTAATAGTGTTTCAGTGCCAGAAGGAAAAAAATGTATACTTTTGTATATTCTGTCCGCAGCCATAATCATATCCATCTTTTGTATTTTGCGACATATGTATTTCTTTTGTTCTTTGCAAATTCAGAATTTATGAAATAAAATATTGTTTGAACTAAAACATCCATCTTGTTAAGTATATCTGTATTAAAATGGTGATATGCCGTTGCATCTTACACTGTGGTGATGCGCCCATAGCGTCATTTATAGAACTGCGCTTTATCACACAATTAACCCTTTGTTGACGTGAATGTGGTAAATTCTCTGACTGACCGTCGATGTCTTCTACAGCAGAGTGCGTGGAATGTGTGCTTGTCAGACTCCCAACTATCGCTGAAATCATTCACCAGATGCCACAGAGCAATGCCTCAACTGTCTTTTTGATGAAAATATAAATATATTTCTTCATATATCTCACGTTTTTCAAATACCCCCTACTTTTTTGAATAGTATATATGCATACAATGTGGCTTTCAAGAAGGGGTGAACATGCACTTTAAGAAATGTGAGGTGATGAAGTAAGGATGTGGAGATTACATAAGGTAAGTAGAAATGAAACAAGATAATATATACAGGATATCTATGTAGCATTTATATACGAGTGTATAGTGTTCAACCGATAACCAAAAATGGCCGCTGACCGATTACCGGTTATTTGAGCTCACAATCGGCCGATTCCGATTCCGATTGTAATACTGTGTACTACTAGACGAGTCGGTGCTTGAAAGAACTGCATCAAATTAAATTGAACATATTTCACAGTGTCAGGTCGCAGTAAAATGACCAGACGCGCACACTTGGGCGGTATACGTGGCTCTCAGAGCCACGTGTACCGCCCAAGTGCGCGCAACTGGCCATTTTACTGCGACCTGAGTCAAGGGAGTGCAACATTCACTTTTTTCAGTTTGAACTGGCGATTGCCGCAAGTACGCTCAATTGCAAGCTTTAAAATTCGTTTAACTTGTATATCCCGTAAAGGGGCGTCTAGAGAAATTAAGAATAGACATTGTGGTTGTGTCTCAACTTTATTGAATGGTATCATTGAAATCATTTTACATTAACAATTGAACAATTGCAGAAGATAATAAAATATGGTTAATGAATCATCACAGAAAATGCCTGGTAAAAATCGGTTGAACCGATGTTCCAGGAGCCGTTACCGTTGTCATCCGATTGCCCACACTCGACCGATTGGGATGGCCGATTCCGATCATCGGTTGAACACTATGAGTGTACAATAAAAACAGCTGTAACGAAGTCGCCTGTGCCTATTTACAGAGGTACATATTCCATATATTCACATCCTGTTTGGTGGGTTGTCAATAGACCACGCACGCACAAAGCAAGTGGGACTCGCCCCTAGCAATGTATTCCTTCAAAATGTGTTCTATTAAAAAAAAGTAGGGGATATTTGATAAAAGAGAGATATAGAAGCATTTCACTGTGACATCTGGTGAATGATTTCAGCGATAGTTGGCTCTCTGATAGGCACACATTCCACGCATGGCGCTGTATAAGTCTTGGACGGTCATTCAGAGAATTACCATATTCAGTCCAAGACCTCAATACCTTGTAAATCCTCCTCGGTTCGCCAGACTAGCGCGGATCCGACATGGCACACTCCTCACCAAACGTCCAATATCAGCTTGACTGGTGTTATTCCATTCCATTCTTCCTGCAGTTCCCCAGCGAGTTCCTGGACATTGTAGGGGATGTTGGCTAACATATTGTCACGGTAGTACTGCCCTATGACACGCCCTTGGATGACATGTAATGCTATTCTGCTTGCCATGGTTATGCCTCCCCACCCCGTAACCGATCCACCACCAAAACGGCCGTGCTGCCTAACGGTTACGTTATGGTATCGTTTGTTCCGCCGCCGCCACACTCTGTTTCGCTTGTCGTGGAAGTCGGGACTGAATCTCGTTTCACCGAAAAACATGACGTTGTTCCACTGACGATTGCCCCAGTGCTGTAGTGCTCCACACCAATTACGCCTTGCTCCGACGTGGCGTTCAGTAAAACGTAGATTTATTTTAGATGTCGCTCTTGGACGACCTGACCGACGTCTGTCATCAACATTGCCTGTCTGACGGTAGCGTGACCACAACCTGCTAATCACCTATCGAGTAACGTTGAGAATTTGAGCCACTGCTGTCTGTCTGTTGCAAGCTTCCAACATGCCAACGCCACGTAAACGTTCGTCACGTGTCAGTGTTTGCATACCTCAAAAGTTACGTTTCGACCAGAAACTATTGATGAATGAGATTATACCAAGAAAAGAACGACAAGACCTCCGAAAAAGTCCGCCCAGTAGAAATGAAAATTCAAAACGTACCCCACAGCCATTAACGCGGCGCTCGTGCGAAAAACCTGCACGAAGTTTTCGTGGGTCGGTGACATTCATGATCCACACTAGACTTGGTAACACATTGATGTGTCCAATCATGCGTATCCAATACCATTTTCCTTTAGTATATACAGTTGTAGTAGTTGAAAGGGTGATACCACGCATGACGCCCCCCCCCCCCCCCCCAACACACACACATACAGAACACACACGGCAGTGCTGAGGATAAGTGAGGAAACCACTTATCTTTGATACCCAATACAATGCAAGATATCGGGAACTGTGTAAAATTAAAATTACAGCTCAAGAAAGACGAAAACCATAAAACCGCACATATGCACTGAACTCATTACCGTATGAAGACTTGGTTGGGCAACCTGTAAACGTTGCCACTCAACTTTGTTAACTCCGATGATTTCTTGAATGGTATTTAGGTGAATCTTTAATCAAATTTGGTCATGGCTGCTATGAAGCAGCCATGACCAGAATGATGAAAAATATCTGACAAATACGATGATTTCTTGACTTGAATTTAGGTGAATTCTTACTCAAATCTAGTCATGGCTGCTACGAAGCAGCCATGACCAGACCGGATGAAAAATATCTCAAAAATACTCCATGGGTTAACAACGGGTAATCCTTGCCACTGAACTTTGTTAACTCCTTTCTTGCTGCTGGTGGGTATTCCTGCCCAGGACTGGACTACACTTGCCTCTGAAATCTAGATTATATTGGCATATTTAATCCAATTTCCACCCTGTAAACTCAATGGGTTTTTCAACCTATAATTTCTTGAACTGAATCTAGATGAATTTATCATCAAATCCAGCCATGGCTGCTATAAAGCAGCCATCATGACTAGGTTTGGTGAAGAGATCTGAAAAATAGTCAGCGGGTTAACACCATGTAAACATTGCTACTCAACTTTGTTAACTCTTTGCATACGGCTGGCGGACATTCCTGCCCAGGTCTGGATTTCTCCTGCCTCTGAAATCTTGATTATTTTGGCACATTCAAACCAATTTCCACCCTGTAATTCAATGGGTTTTTTCACCTATGATTTCTTGACTTGAAATTAGATGAAATTCTATGAAATCCTTCATCAAATCCAGACCTGGATGCTATGAAGCAGCCATGACTAGATTTGTTGAAAAATATCTGAGAAATACTCAGCGAGTTATAACTCCTTGCATGATGCTGGTGGACATTCCTGCCCAGGTCTGAATTTCTCTTGTCTCTGAAATCGAGATTATTTTGGCATTGGTAAACCAATTTCCACCCTGTAATTCAATGGGTTTTTTCACCTATGATTTCTTGACTTGAAATTATATGAAATTCTATGAAATCCTTCATCAAATCCAGTCCTGGATGCTATGAAGCAGCCATGACTAGATTTGTTGAAAAATATCTGAGAAATACTCAGGGAGTTATAACTCCTTGCATGATGCTGGTGGACATTCCTGCCCAGGTCTGAATTTCTCTTGCCTCTGAAATCTAGATTATTTTGGCATTGGTAAACCAATTTATACCCTCTAAATGAGTTTTTTCACCAATGATTTCTTGACTTGAAATTAGATGAAATCTTTCATCAAATCCAGTCATGGCTGCTATAAAGCAGCCATGACTGGATTTGATGAAAGATTTCATCTAATTTTAAGTCAAGAAATCATTGGTGAAAATGAAGCAGCCATGACTAGATTTGATGAAAAAATCTGAAAAATACGTTAACTTTGTTAACTCTCGGTATACTACTGGTAGATAATCCTGCCCAGGACTCAGTTGGGCAAAATCTCTGGATTGCTTGACACCGAGTAACACAGATTAGAAAGTGTAATAAATGCCAGACTCAAAATATCGCTAAACAAACGTGACAAACTTCTAAACTGCAGTTTTCATTCCAAAGTTTCAAGAGAAATCCTGCCTTCAAAGACATATGTCACGTATCTTGAAAAACAGAATGATCGTATACACCCTAAAATCCGCTGGGTTAAAAAGTAACACCATCTGGGTTGAGTGGATATGAATGCAAATTGGTTTATATTCACTCAACCCGGTTGATTTGTGTTGATTTTTAACCGAACTGATTCTACCGTGTAAGTACAGGTTATATCTCCTGCTGTGTGTTTAAAATACAACAGTTTATCATATGACTCGTCCGTTTTGTTCACTTTAAAACATTTGATATTGTGTTTTCATATTAACCAGTGATAAATAAACCATTCCGTCAATTTTATTGGTCATTTTCAAAACTAGACAATTTGATTGGCTGAACAAAATACAACTGGGCCACATTTGCATAATTTCAGTAGGGAGAATTTACGTTATCTGTCCTATTGAGGGTGGGTTATTTTGTATTAATCTTTTACCTAACGTAACGGTAAAAACCGTCTCGCGCAATATAAAAAAACGCCATTCATTTTTTTTTATCTTTTCACTTTTTGCTTCCAAAACATAGGTTATGACCCCTCATTGGAACTAGCGTGTTGCGCTCGTTCCAATGAGTGGTCATAGCCTATATTTTGGAAGCAAAAAATGATTTTTTTTAGTTATACGAGGATGTTTTTTCCAAGTGCCGTCTGCAACTCAAGTTAGGTGATGGGTTAAAAGGTCATACTAAATGGCTAATTTGTGCGTGTGTGTGTCATATGATAAACAGAATATGAAATGAGTGTTTTTCTCATATAATATTTAAGAAACTAGTCCGAATTTTCCGTTTGGGGTCGCCAGAGGCTCGCCCAAACGGAAATTTCTTAGACTCGTTTCATAAATATTATATGAGAAAAACACTCATTCCATATCCTCTATTTATCAATGGAAAGTATACTTGTAGTATCAAAGTCTTTTAGCAATTAGATTTGTTCCAAAAAGTTGGGCGATATGACCGGGTCGTGAGGCACCAGCGTCCTACAACCCCCTCCTCCTCCCCTCCTCCCCAAAACATGTTAGTTTCTGTCTGAGTGTGCGTATAAATGGAGTAAGGAATAAGCGTGAGTTATAAAGAAACAGTAAGAGTGTCTCGAAAAAACTTTCAAGTATGAACAAGATATTTCTGATTGTCAGTGAGATTGTCTAATTTATCTTTTGTCTTTGTTTATCGTAATATTACTGGTTAGAGTTGTAGAAACTCTATAGCAAAGAAACGCAACGCAGTGTGAAACTAGTGTTATGCACCAGCCATTTAAAGAATCTATGTTATATAACATATATTTTACGCCAAAGTCCCTCCTCTTCACGAAAAACAGTTTCTTCAGTTAATAGACGTTAGGCATGTTGGACTTTTAGTTTAAACGATATTTATTAAGGATTACGTTGTAAGAATACATCACCGAATAGAAAAATATAAGAACAGTCAACACAAGAAATTGCAGTATAACAACAACATTGACAAACACTATTTAAAAAAGGGATCCGACAGAAAGCTTACAGCTTTTGTAAGTCATCTCCCTGGCACATTTGAAAGCAAGAACGCAAGACGGTGTTGTAGATCATTAGATAAACCGACGCATCATTGCTTGAGGTTAAGACCCCCGTCCTTCACGGGGGATGGGTTTGGCTTTGAACGTCGCCACGCCCTGTGCCGACACAAGCACTGCTCCTCTTACTCGCAGTCAAACTCTTGTGGCAGTACAAAGTAGTGGGACATTCGGGGCCAACTTCATACAGTAAATCAAAATCAAAAGATGTGTCCCGTTTAATCTTTGCCTTGTTTGAATTTTGCTCCGATACTGGCTTGATACCCTCCTTATGGAGAAGGGCAATAATCTGTCCTATACCTAAAGACATCTCTTTTTATTACACGCCTGTTCCTTGAAATCCCCATCTACAGCAACACTAAACCGTGCGGAAAATAAAAATCTGTTCCGCACATGTCGGGAACGGAAATCGTTGACGGACTATTTTTATATCGAAGCGAAATTTCACTGGAATTTTCTACAAATCGTGCCCGCAATTACATTTTCAAACCCTAGCGATAGCTAAAAGTCGCCCCCTGAGTTCCAATATGTTCTATGTGCCAGTAGGCACATAGAACACATTGGAACTCAGAGGACGAAAGAGTAACACAAGTTCCCTTCGCAAGTTTGGTCGGCGACAAAATGTGTTCTTTTTGGTGATAAGTATCAAATGAATTGTTGAGTGTCCTTCTAATAATTGTTTTATAGACGCAAAGGCGTGTAATAAACACAGAACGATACGCGCGTGTGAATGGGTTAATCGAGATGGCGATTGTGCCATCGCGGAAGGATAAAACTCGAGGCTTGTGGCCTCCCGTTCTATCCTTCCGCGCTGGCACGCGTACCATATCGATTAACCCATTCACACACGCGTGTCGTTCTGTGAAAAGACCGCCGGATCCCACTGAACTATAGGGGAATATTTCTAATAAGTTAATGTAGTAAAGTGTACGGTAGTATATTAAATAATCTCCTTACGGATTATCCAGGTGATAACTCGTTATTAGTAGGCGAACAAAACGGATTTCTGAGACATAGATCTTGTACAAAACATATACAACCACTATACGTAATAATGCCCTGTCATGTGTAACTTTTGTCGATTTTAAAAAGGCCTTTGATATGGTTGACCGTGATATGCTCCTGCGTAAACTCCTAAGATTTGGTGTGGATGGAAATATATACCGTTCGATAAAGAATATGTATATTAATATCTTCGCGTCTGTCCGTTTGAACGGTGAACTGTCTGATGAATTCGTTTGTGGTAGCGGGGTTAAACAAGGGGACAGTCTCTCTCCGACACTTTGTTCTTTTTGTTACGACCAAACGATATCGCAACACTGGCATAAAGGGGAGGGTGATAACTGACTGTCTTATCGGTTCGATTTAAGAACACTGTAACGCAATCGCATCCTACAGTGGTGCATTTGAGCTGTGCGAGACTTTGCACTGCAGTAGAATATTGGTGTACGTTGGTTTTCGTCGTTTAGGAAGGACTTCAACATGGGCAAGGACGAGTTATCGCAGATATGTAAGGGCAGGTTATTTCACTGATCAGTAACACTGGGGATGAATGGAGACTGATACAACTGTGCCTGACAGAAAGGACCTTGGTGCTTTTCATTTATTCATTCATTCATTCATTCATTCATTCATTCATTCATTCATTCATTCATTCATTCATTCATTCATTCATTCATTCGTTCATTTTATTAAGCAGTATATAAATACAGATATTAGTAGTACCAGCAATGATAATCAAAATAATTTTGACACGAAAGAAAAATATTCTGCTTTAGTACCACATTCATGTTCAACATTGCACATGGGTTGTATACACGGGGAGACAACAAAACCAAACTGGCTGTCTTCCTGTTGTTCCCAGGATTACATTCTGGAACTTATTAGACCAGACTGTCAGATAACATTTCATCCAATACGTTTTCAAGTCTAGGCTTGTTTGACGGAGGATAAACATGACATGACATGGCAGTCATGACTTGATATCACCTGGTAGCTCGCTGCGAAACATATCACATCCTGACGCCGACAGACCATTGTGCCTGATAAAATTTTGTCCAGTTACATTTTTGTGATTCCTCAGTGCAAGGTGGAGTTCACGAGGCGACCAGACCAGTGCTTGGAATGCGTTGGTGGTGCAATATTAATATTAATATTGATATTAATATTAGGGCTGTCGCGACTATCATTTTTTGTAATCGACTAATTGTGACCAGTAATCGACGGTTAGTCGATTAATAGTCGCTTCCCATGATTTTTTAGCAAATCATTCTTCTGTTCGTAAAACTCTGAAAATGACAATGGCACCAGTGTGTTCAGACGAAGTGGGGTTGTGGGAACAACAAATCGGTCCCGACTGAAGCTACATGTAGTCCAATCTTGGACCCACAGTCCGTAATATAATTTTTGGGGTTGGTACGTCCTGTAGGACGTACCAACCCCAAAAATAATATTACTGACTGCGGGTCCAAGTTTGAACTAAATTGAAGCCGATGAATTAAAATAAATTTACCAAAGAACGTTCCTGCATATGTTTCCTTTCTGCAATAAGTTTCTCGAAATTTTGAACATTGAGATCTATGCATTCCCTCGTCAGTTGTTAAAATTGGATCTTAGTCTGAAGTTCCGAACTTTGAGAAGTGATCTGACGTTCTGGCTTTCGTCATAATTTTGTCACTTCCGCGCTTTGGGTTTTCCAATGGGTGCATTCGTGTGTACAAGACTGGAGAAATTCAGAAGAATCTATTCTTCTCGAGTAACAGTGAATGTTCTTTCTTACACAGTCAGTGACAGTCGTACAGTCTTCCGGACATGAATGTTAACTATGGTTAGATATTTAAAGTTATTCACCTTCATTGATCATTCACCTCACAAAACAATGCAATTTAGCCCCGACGTGTAGTAGACGTGTACCACCTTGAAAATGAACGACGATCGACTAAAAATAAAAAACGTCGACTACTTCAATAGTCGACGGTTAGTCGACTAATCGAATAATCGCGACAGCCCTAATTAATATCATTATAAATATCAATATTAATACCAATATTAACATCAACATCAATATCAGTATCGGGGAATTTCCATTCGGTTTCCTAACCGGTAAGTGCAGCTCAACCTGACGTGGATAAGCTGGTCTGATTTTTTATCTGACAATCATATTGATTTTGGCCTGAAAAACACGATAAACGGTACATATCACATAATGTGTTCCGATTCCGTATCATATAGGCGACTCATTCTGATTCCGTATCATATAGACGGCTCGTTTCTGGTAACGCGACGGGCTATCATAACAAGCGCATGAATACATTCTATGTACGTTTCAGTGATCGACCCAACATTATGTCCCAAAACTGATTTAATAATTTAAGATTTAATCTGTTTGTGTGACAGAATTGTTAGATAAATGAATTATCATGATAATGTGCATGTCATGTGATTTGCATCAGATTCTCGGTGGTGTCCAAAAATGGGATCACAACTCGCCGGCAGAGTCGGTGTGACAGGAATGATAGTCCGTAGGAAAATTAGTCCCTCTGGACTGTTATTCCGCGGAATTATAGTGCTAGGTCTAACATTTCTAGGAATAGTAGTCCGCCGGACTACTATTCCTAGAAATGTTAGACCTAGGACTATAATTCCGCGGAATAATAGTCCAGAGGGACTAACGTTCCTACGGACTATCATTCCTGTCACACCGGCTCGTTGAGATCCCATTCTGGACACCACCTCGAATCTGATACAAATCACAGGACAATGATAATCTGTATTTATTGCGTGAAGAGTACAATGTACCCTATCAAATTCAGGCATCACAATTGGGACAATATGTATTATTACAGTGAACATTGTCTGAGTATGAAGACAGTAATTTTAACATTAGCTGTTTTTAACATATTTCTCTCGGTTTTATTTCTGATATCCCTATCAATCTCGCGGGGCTGAAGTCTATAACTTTTAAATGTAATATATTATATTTACTATTACTTTAGATTTTTTCTTATCATATTATATTACAATTACTTTGGGAAATTTGATTATTATATAATACAATATAATAAATATTACTTTTTATTACATTTATTATATTTGTAAATTACCCAAATTTCACGTAGAAAGAATTTGTTCCCATAACGCAGATCACGAAATGCAGTAAGAGAGCAAAAGCTTCTGATTGATATGTAGTCTTCAATTCTGAGAGTTTTAACCCTTTACCCAACGCAGACGATTTCAAAATTTATTATTTTAACTATCATTTTTTCAATTTTTTCAAAATATTTCATCAAAACCATATCATGTGACCCCTCTTTGGAACGAGCTCGACGAGCTCGTTCCAAAGAGGGGTCACATGATATAGTTTTGTTGAATTTTTTCGAAAAATAATATATTTTCAGCTGCTGAATTTGCATATTACGCGGGCGGATGCGGGCGATTCGTTGGGTAAAGGGTTAAACAATCAAGTATAAGGAAAAGCAGGATGTTATGTATTGGTTCAATACAGTACATCCTGCTTTTCTTTCATCAACAACACCTCGTGTTTTGCATTATTTTTTTTAAAATTCGGGCTTCTGTATTGAGCGAATTTTAATGAAGAAAGGGGCTTAATTTTGACAATCTTGTATCTGACCCCTCTATGGATGCCGAATACCAAATTTCAAAAGATTCTGATCTGTGGTTCTGGGAGAGAATTTTTTTAAAAATTTTTGCTGCTTGGAGACTCTGGAATGCATTTCCCACGCATCTTCGGCCACAACCCAATTTACTTGCTTTCAAGAAATAGCTTAAAACTCACCTCTTCAAATCATTTCAAAGCTTGTTTTCTGTAATCTGCAAAGCGTTCAGAGTACCCTTGGAGGTTTCACGCTATATACAATTACTATTATTATTATTATTATTATTATTATTATTATTATTATTATTATTATTATTATCTTAGCAGTTATTTATTTCCTCCCAGAGTTCGTTCACATGTACCCGTTTTCTTCGTGATTTAACTACACATGTACTTTGTTTCGGTTTGTTTGAGCACCAAGCAAAGAGACCTTTTCTTTTATTTTGTTTTTTTGTTACGATAGAATGACAGTTTTTAAAACTCCTTTCTCTAATTAGTGATTCCACGAATCCAATATCTCGGACATCACTGAATATTGGAGAGCCCAAAACAAAAGCGTTCCAAGGTAAAACTATCGAGCAAATGAATAATTTAATACTTTTATTTTTATTAAACGCCTAGTTTGAAAAACGGATATGAGCTGCATTCTGTATATCTTTCGAGATTCATAAAGGAAGCTCTTAAGAACGTCATCGTTTGAAAAAACGTTTTGTCTTCCAAATCCACAAAAGCAACCACAAAGCGGACAAGGCTTAGTTAATTGCATTGGCAACAGTTCATTAAAGGAAAAAAATCTATATTTTGCAATAACAGTTGCATTTTATCAGCAGGGTGCAATTCAGTGCTTAAGCGATGTTTAATCCTTTACCACGGGTAGGGAAAAAAAATCACAGATGTCTTTGAATACGCTTTTATTTTTGTTGGCACCAACTTTGGCGCTTGTCTAAAATAATACTTTTTCGTGGGGTCATAAATTCGTGGCTTGCCCATTGTTCAAATTAACTTCGTGGGTCTACAGAAAAAAAAGTCTGCATCAACATCAGTGGCATAGCTACTTGGGGTCGGGGAGAGGCGTTTGACTCGCAATGCTTGTGAGATAGGGAGCTAAGTTCTTGTAAAATATATGCTTCTCATTCCCTCTCTAGACACTGGATATTGTACTCCTAATTCTAAACGTAAAATCCATAGTGTGCTCTGCTATGCATAACCCCAATACCAAGCCTCTAAAATATCCCTTATATTGTTTTCCCTTGTAGAGTGGAAATACAACGAAATGCCTGATAAATATTCTTTGTCCGCTTTCTCTCTGAATATGACTGGAAGACTCAAACCATAGGGGAGTCACTCCGATGTATCTAGAGAGGGTAAGTGGATTTTACCGCACAGTACACAACATGTCACTGGACCTATCCCTGTGAGCATCAGCCGCAAAATGTCTGTTAACCCTTTACCTAACGAATCGCCCGCATCCGCCCGCATCCGCCCGCGTAATATGCAAATTCAGCAGTTGAAAAAATATTATTTTTCAAAAAATTCAATAAAACCATATCATGTGACCCCTCGTTGGAACGAGCTCGACGAGCTCGTTCCAACGAGGGGTCACATGATATGGTTTTGTTGAAATTTTTTGAAAAATTTGAAAAAATGATATTTAAAATAATAAATGTTGATATCGTCTGCGTTGGGTAAAGGGTTAACTATTTACTCTTTAATTCATCTCTGAATACAGTTCGGTGACTCACGATATGGGGTAGTCATCCCCTCCTCCATTCCATCCCAGCTGGGATACGCCGCAAAGTGTTTGGACAAACTGTCTGATGTCTTTGATATAATATCTTGTCAAAGCACCTGACAAAACCATGGAGTGAAAAATTTAAATTTATGTTTGCTATTTATGTGTTGAGTGTATTATATACCTTAACCCTTTACCCAACGAATCAACCGCATCCGCCCGCGTAATGTGCAAATTCAGCAGTTGAAAAAATATTATTTTTCAAAAATTTTCAGCAAAACCATATCAAGTGACCCCTCATTGGAACGAGCTCGTCGAGCTCGTTCCAATGAGGGGTCACATGATATGGTTTTGTCGAAAGTTTTTGAAAAATTTAAAAAAATTATATTTAAAATAATAAATTTTGATATCGTCTGCGTTGGCTAAAGGGTTAATCAAGATGTTCATTGAGTGCTTCTACACTATACGTAATATGAGAAAGAGGGACAGAATGACCGATTCCATTGATATATATCTATGTTGCCTCTTTATTTCTTGTGTGTATGATATTTTTTAACCAAGATTTTCTTCTCCTTCTATTGAGTGCTACCACTCTATACGTAACGTGAGAGAGAGGGGGGAGGAAGGGAGGGGGAAGGGAGAGAAAGTTGGGGAGGGTACGGAGAGTTTTAATACAAATAAAATGCATGTTATGCTTTACCCGGATACCAAGCCCCAAAGCAGTCACGTACATCCTACGAGTAGTTTTTTATTTTTTTTTATTCCACCCCCCCCCCCCCCCCCCCCCCCCGGTATTCACTTCCACTCTCGGTGCGTCCTATGGACCTACCCCATGTGGAAGTTTTCCCGCCCTAATCAACGAGGGTAAAGCGGATTTTTACCACAAGTTCTTAGTTTAAAACTTTGTCAAGAAAGGATAGAGGATTTTCCTGTGAAGTGCCTAACAAGCCCCTACACCACCCAGTGATGTCTTCACTCTGTTGGTTTGATAAACGTGTCTACTTCCCACTCCCTCTCTGGTTATTGTGAATTCACTCGCTGTGTGGTATAATAATTCCCCACACCAACCTCTAATTGAGAAATCCAGATCAACAGATCGTCATTCGAGTGCTAAAGTGTTCTTTGTCCCGGTGGGATATGAAGCACTTTAGTATTATGGCGACGAAACATAGATTCCCCTATTAGCAAAAGATATTAAAACGCTCATCCACCCTCCGGTGATTTCAATAAATACTATGCCAAATGTTTTGTTTTTACATTCGTTATGAGCCCACGCGCTGTATACTTCCAAAATGTATATTTGTTATAAATGTGTTATATTTATACTTTCATCACAATGTTCCTTTCCATTAATATACACATAATCGCTCTGTGTGAGTTGAAGAGCACAATCCCTGTCGACGTCGGTATGATTCAGTTTACAATTGCTGTGAGGCTTGAAACCCACGAACAAACTAACGTTTCATCACATACGAAGTGCACAGTGATGCCTGCTATGCTTAACTGGGCTCAATCCCAATACCAACCCCTAAATAGCACTCAATCAATACCAACCCATAAATAGCACTCAATATATATAAGCGGATTTAGCCGCAAAGCGTATGATAAATGTCCGCTCTTGATATGAGGGAATGATTTACCCTAAATGGGTGCCATTCCACTGTACCGAGAGATGTTGAGGTGACCTTGCCACAAAGTGTTATATATACTATCCATAGAATGTAGGTTAATGTAATGCTTAACCCCAATATCAAGTCATCGAATAACAGTCACCACGCATATCCCTCTATAGTGAATATACCACAAACTTCCCAAAAATGTAATTTTTTACCGTGCTCACCCTGGATATGGAGGTACGACTCCCCCTAAATGGGGTTGCTCCATCATATCATGTGATGGTACGCAAAGTGGTAAATACAGTATACATGATGTGCCTTGCTTTGATTTACCTAACCACAGAGTGTTATATATACTATCCATAGAATGTCAGGTACGCTTAATCCTAACATTAAGTCATCGAATACCAGTCACCACGCATATCCCTCCACAGAGAATTTACCACAAATTTCAGTATAAATGTAATTTTTTCCAGTACCCACCCTGGATATGGCGGGACGACTCCCTCTAAATGGGGTTGCTGCGTCATATCCTGTCAGGGTACACGGATTTTACCGCGAAGTGGTAAATAAAATATCAATGATGTGCCTTGCTTTGATTTACCTAACCACAGAGTGTTTTATATCCTAATGTCAGGTACGCATAACCCTAATATAAAGTCAATGAATACCAGTCACCACGCATATCCCTGCATAGTGAATATACCACAAACTTCAGTATAAATGTAATTTTTTCCCGTACCCACCCTGGATATGACGGCACGACTCCCTCCAAATGGGGTTGCTCCGTCATATCCTGTCAGGGTACACGGATTTTACCGCAATGTGGTAATAAAATATCAATGATGTGCCCTGCTTTGATTTAGCTAACCACAGAGTGTTATATATACTATCCATAAAATGTCAGGTACGCTTAACCCTAATATTAAGTCATCGAATACCAGTCACACGCATATCCCTCCACAGTGAATATACCACAAACTTCAGTATAAATGTATTTTTTTCCAGTACCCACCCTGGATATGGCGGGGCGACTCCCCCTAAATGGGATTGCTCCATTATATCATGTGAGGGTGCGCGGATTGTTACCGCAAAGTGGTCAATAAAATATCAAGGATGTGCCCTGTTTTGACCTATACCTATATATAGCCCCTCCAAATCCGCCTTATTACGGAATCACTGCAAAGTACGCCCATGAAAATAGCTTTTACAATACCCATTGTGGACTGACGCGCCCTAATAGGTAGCGATATCATTGTAGCTCAAAAACTGCTTGACAAACAATATTATCTTAGCTCAAACACTGTCTGACAAACAAGGTTCAAACATTGTTTGTCTGGAGTTTATCTATCACAGGTAACTCCGGAAATACCAGTCACTACGCATATCCTTCTATACTGAATATACCACAAACCTCTCGATAAACGCAATTTTCCCCATACCCACCCAGGATATGGAGGGACGACTCCCGCCTGAAAGGGGGTTGCTCCATCATATCATGTGAGGGTACGCGGATTTGACCGCAAAGTGGTAAATAAAATATCACTGATGTGACAAGTCTTGATTTGCACCCACACACAGCCCCTTCAAGTCCGCTTAAACACGGAATCACTGCAAAGTACCCCATGAACCTAGCTTTACCTATACCCACTCTGGACGTGGTGGACTGACGCGCCCTAACAGGTTGTGATAACATTGTAACACTGCTTGACAAATAATGTGATTGTAGCTCAAACACTGTCTGACAAGCAAGGTTCATATATTGTTTGTCTGGAGTTTATCCACCATAGCTAAATACATGAACAATCTTGAATGCAAATAGATGATCTGATCTGGACGACTCGGAGGACTTAGAACCCCTCCTAAAGTTCCTAAGGTAGGTCAAATGAAGCCCATAAAATATTTGTTACTACCATTCTAACTATATTACTCCACACTAACTACACAACACTACTTTTGCTGAGTTTCTGGAGGTCATCGTACCCCTGCCCCAATTTCATGCTCTATTTATTTCACATACCTGTATTGAATGACCCCAATCCCTTCCTTAACCCTTTACCTAACATGAAAAGCAGACGACACTTGCAAAAAAAAAATCTTGAATAACTAATTTTTTTCATTTTTTGTCTCAAAAACATAGATTATGACCCCTCGTTGGAACGAGCTCGACGAGCTCGTTCCAACGAGGGGTCATAACCTATGTTTTTGAGACAAAAAATGAAAATATTTTGAAAATTAATTGGCGATTTTTGAGAATAGCGCTGGCCGGTTTTGGCCGTTACGTTGGGTAAAGGGTTAAAGGGTGATGCAGTGCTATCTGACATTCGTTGATTGACTGATTGACCCTAACACTTTTGATCTTCCAACCACAAGCCATCGACCTCAACTGCAACGCCTTCATATTTTCTCCAACGCGCAATATTTCTAGTAGGAGAGAAGTTCGGTGGGGCGAATTACACTTGAAAACCTTATATATATTTTTCCGCGGTCTCTCAAATCCTGTTCTCTTGTCAAATCACACTTTTTCGAGACACGAGTGTGGAATACTGAGACTGAATTGGCTCGTCTTGTCATTATGGCTAGCCTTGTCGATGGAGCGCGGTGCGAGGTGCCCTTCCAGGTAGCCTAGTAATCTACTGAGGGGTTATTGGTATTGCTGTAGAATACAAGCTCGCAGTTATTTCCATACCTGTGTCCCCACCCCCTCCCCCCCCCCCAAAAAAAAAACATATTATTTGAGGAATTCTAAGTCCAAATCGTTCTCCAAAGGATCAGCACGTTATCCTGTACAGTCCACCACGAAACTTAGACATACAACTATACAGACATTTCTCCAGAATTTAGAATCTACTGAGGGGGCACTGGTGTTGCTGTAGAATACAAGCTCGCAGTTATTTCCATACCTGTGCCCCCCCCCCCCCCCCCCCCAAAAAAAAACAAAAAAAAACAAAAAAAACAAACAAACTATTATTTGAGGAATTCTAAGTCCAAATCGTTCCCCAAAGGATCAGCACGTTATCCTGTACAGTCCACCACGAAACTTAGACATACAGGAGAATCTGTCTCCACTATACAGACATTTCCCCAGTATTTAGAACCTCCACTGTAAATATGTTTATCTCGTTTGTGTTTCTTTTAATAATTTTCTTCTACCTGTTGTTATTTTTGTCTTCTTCCATCTTTATGTGTCCCAGCATTTTAACCCTTTGATACTTTTGTACGTGTTATTACGTACGGAAGCAAACAGCATGTTGATACTTTGTGGCCATTTGTCTTTTTATTATTTTTCGATTTTTTAAGATTTAGCCTCAATTCCTACTTTCTCCCGAGTACTCAGTGACAACCACTGAGCCAAATGTTATCGCAGCTTAAAATACTAATATAATCCTGCTGTCAAGAGTTCTTAACTGATTGAGTGGCCACTATAAGGGCTTTCAAAAATGAGGATACCAGAGCAAAGGCCAACACTTTCCTTGCTTAGAACAGAACAGAAGTTTATTCGAAAATATACAAGTACAGTGAATGCAATAGGATACAGATAGTTATTAGCATCTTCAGGAGGTGACATGGCCTATTTGGGCGTTTCCGGTCGCTTCCGAGAAAAAATAAACTTACATTTCATATTCAGTCAAACACAAATAATATTTTGTTTATATAAATTTGTTTTATTACAAATTATTGGAGAGTGCCTGTGGGCACTCTCCGATAATTTGTAATAAAACAAGTTTTCAATAACAAATTCAGACCACCAAAATAATCTAGCCCTCAACCAGATAATCACTAATGTGAAATATATCTTGTTATTTGTATTTTACGACGTTTGACGCCGCATTTTGAAAAACGTTGAAGAAACTGTATTCCCAGTGACGTTTGAACATCAGGATAATTGAAGTCTCAAAAGGTTAAGCCAGCCTGTTCGACTTGTGCCAGGAAAGGGAAGGAAACCATCGTTTATCCATCCCTCACAATGTATAACTAGTATACATAAAGCTATGCCAAAAGGGGGGGGGGGGGGGGGGGGGGGGGGGGGGGGGGGGCTTTGCTGTTGATGATCTAGGACGCACCTGGTGGCCGTTACGGTGATGATGACGGGTAACATAACCTTGGACGAGGACCGGACCAACTTGGATTACGACCTAATCGCACAGTTTGGCACAAACAACCCTTCCCCCGAAGGGGGGGGGGGGAAGATTCGCCATTCCACACCCAAGTAAACAGCTGCAACTATTACCTACCATAAGAATTTCGTAAATCACTCGGCAACAAAGATAAATCTTTCTCGCTTTTCCACATTAACTGTCAAAGCCTACATGCAGACTGGGATTCCCTCCATGATCTCTTGTTTAACCTTCAAGGAACTGAAAATACCTTTGACATAATTGGCCTCACTGAAATCTTTAAAATACAACCTAATATGACTTACTCTCTTGATGGCATAAAGCACGATCTTCGTGCTTTATGATTACTTTGAAGTCACCGCAGAATAATTGGACGATGCCATATTTGTCTTGCGATCTTGGGGACTGGAGCGGTTTAAACCCTTTACCCAACGTAACGGCCAAATCCGGCCAGCGCTATTCTCAAACATCGCCAATTAATTTTCATTATTTTTTTCATTTTTTGTCTCAAAAACATAGGTTATGACCCCTCGTTGGAACGAGCTCGTCGAGCTCGTTCCAACGAGGGGTCATAACCTATGTTTTTGAGACAAAAAATGAAAAAATTTAGTTATTCAAGAATTTTTTTTTGCAAGTGTCGTCTGCTTTTCATGTTAGGTAAAGGGTTAAATGCGAATTTCCGCCAACTGATTGTGATATGTCATCCAATTGTTGATTTGTCCCGGTACCGGTACCGGTGGTACAGGCTCTGTCACGTCCCGGTACCGGCTATGTTGGTACCGGCGGTACTTTGACATGCCTGTATAGGACCTGTAACACCAGGACTATGCAACTAGTTTCTGTGAAACCCCTTGACACTTTTGATACTTTTTTATAGTGGAAACTATAAAACATAGAGGCTCGACTGAGCCTAAAACGCTCACCTGGCTCAAATTGTCAAAAGAGATGTGTGTATCAGTAAGTGATCAGCAGCAAGAGCAATTTTTTGATTTGCTATGACACAACCTAAGGCAACTTTTTGGCTATTCATATATACTGGTCCTTGGAAAGCTTCCTAACAAGCTCTGTTCTGTGAGTGTTAAAAAACAACGGAACAAAATATTGTCGCATGATGAGTGAAATTATGAATGTCGTTACATCTTTGAGGGTCTTTCTCTCACAACATTATGCCAAAGCTTTTTCCCGGTTTAGTATTCCAGCCAAATTCGGTAGAAGCTTGTAGTGAGTGCGTGATGTGGGGAGGGGGGCACAAATACCCAAGACGTACTCGATTTCCCAGGGTACACGCCAGTGTGTGTATTTTTAATGGTAACCCTGCTAATCAGAAACAACTTTCTGAATCTATATGATGGTTTCGTACACACAAACTTCAAATGACAGGTGAGGAGAGAAGATGAGAAAGAAACAGGAGCGGAAGGGAAGAAAAATTAGATTATCTTCTATGTGAAAAATGTAGATGCTAACCATGGTAGAAGTTCGGGGAATTAATTCATTACCCAACACATCGGCCATTTCCATCAGGGGAAAACACGGCGGCAAATTGGTAAGAGGATTGGACTTTAAACCGAAAGGCCGTCGGTTCGAGCTTGTCCCGAACCATTTTGAAGTTAAGATACCTCATCCAGATTGCACACGTGGGTGCACGATGGTGTGGTGATGGTGTAGCAGTGTGGTGGTGTGGCGGTATAGTGGTGTGGTGGTAGCGTGGCGTGGTGATGGTGTGGAGGTATGTACTAAGGCGGAATGCTCGTCGACAGTGCACTTGGCTTCAACCACTGCTAACTCCGCTTGTGTCGGATTAGCAGCTTGCTAACACGACACAAGCCGAGTTAACAGTGGTTGAAGGCAAGAGCACCATCGACGTGCAGTACGCCCTAGTACAGGTGCTCGTAGCTGCTCGGTTGTTCTCTCCGGGTTCTCAGCTTCCCCCACCCGTAAAAAACTGTCCGGGATGATGTTACCCGTGTTGTTGAAAGTGGTATTTCATTTCAAAGCGGCGCTATCCACAAACACTGCAGCACAAACTGGGGTTAATTAAAAATTTGCTTTCAAAACTTGGCTTATGACCCATTATTGTAGGGAGTCGTTAACTGTGGTGTGGCGATAATAGATGAGAAAATGAATATATTTTTTTTTGCTACTTAGGCTGACTTAGAAGGAAAAAATGCACCACTGTTCTCTGGTTCTCGAGTGAGGTTACGATTTAACTAAGACTTTGAAGTCTCTGTATACATATAAAATATACCCATAGTAGCTTGGTGTACCAAATGTTCACCACGAGTGGTGAAGTGGTGTTAACCGCGAGCCTTTGGCGCGCGGTTAACACCACTTCACCATGAGTGGTGAACATTTGGTACACCAAGCTACTATGGGTATATTTTATTTATACCATGATAGTCACATTATTAAGAGACGCTATTATTTTTTCTCGATTTTACTGAGCAGCAGCCGTACATACGGAACGGGGGGAACAGAGATACTGCACTAAGTGAAAGGGCTCATATCAAGTTCTGCAAACTGATCTTAAATGTAGGTAAACATTCCTCCAACGATGCGGTTCGCGTGGAGCTACGTCGGTACCCAACTGCATTAGATGCTTTAGTACGATTCGCAAATTATACTGGTAAGTTGCTTATTACTTCGCCGGGTACCATTCTGAATGATGCTTTTGTGGAAGCTAAGAAATGTAAACTCCCTGACTCAATAAGTGAAAAGCTTAAAGGACTTGGATTTAACAGTTTGAATGAAACTGAAATTTCCAAAACTAAAATTAATCTTCTAAAGTCCAAACTTGAATCGGACCATATTAAATTATTTAAAGAAGATATACACAATGATAATAAGAGAATAGGAAAAAACAAACTTAGGACTTATCGACTATTCAAAGTAGATTATCAAATGGAACCGTATCTCATTCACACTTCTTCCACTAAAGCTAGAAAACAATTTCACGCGATTACGCATCAGCAACCATAAACTGTGGATCGAACGCGGAAGGCATTTACAACCTCCTCGTCCGATGGAACACAGAATATGTGGAAGGCATTTACAACCTCCTTGTCCGATGGAATACAGAAGCTTGTACAATGTGGGAGGTGGAATCGGAATGGCATTTCGTAATGGAATGTCCACTTTATGCACAATTGAGAGAAAAATTATTTCGCGCAATTTCTGACCCAAAAATTGACTTCCCTCCAATGGATACAATGGACAAATTTAAATTTAAAGTAATAATGACTAATGATAATCCAGTGCTATGCAATGTTATTTGTAACATGGTCCAGCTCTTCCTTCACAAGAGGGACTTATCTGTAATATGATTTATGTATGTCATATGGAATTTGTGTGTTTTATGATTCTGTTTATGTTGACTGTGTGCAATCTGCCTTTGTTCTGGTGTATTTGCTGACTAAAATCTTATCTTATGGGCGAAATTGTGTTTGTTTACATGAGCATCGGTGGGCGGTACTTCCGCTGTCAATTTTTTCGCCGAAACGAAATGGAATAATAATAACATAATAGCATACTATTTCGAGTTATGGATGCTTTATTAACATGAGACAGTTCATGTTTGTTAATTTTTGAATCTTATGAGGTAAACCCATTTAAAAACGTAATAAATAATTGCCACTTTCATTCACTCTTCGCGAGGCGATGTGCGATACATTTAGACAAGTTCGCATTCAGGTCGACGTCACCAGAGGTCAACTTGGATGTAGTTCCAGAGTAGGTGTAAATTTTTAATATTGAAATCCCATTGCTGGCGTGTTCACCACGGTTGGTGTGTAAAGCTAAAATTTATGTCATAGGCTTTTAATATATAGTAGAATATGTAATCGTGGTATAAATTTAACACAGTCTCTATGTTAGCCACTTTTAACATGTTATATTGTTTCACTTCTCTGTGACGTTCCTGAAAATGAACCCTTCTGTATTCCTCGTGTACCTACGTGGAGTTGTGTACAGCATTAACACTGGGTCGAGGCTGTCAGGGGACTCATTTTTTTGCCAAAATACTTCACTGTCCAATCCATATAAATTGATCGGATTTTGACAAATGAACTGGCAATTATATCAAGGGTGAACGGACAATTGGTCACGGAAAAAACCGACAAAACACGAAAGTTCTGACGAAATCCTCGGTAGGCGAAAAGAGGAGACACCAAAATTTTTCTATATCACTGCCTCATTTTTTTTTCTTTTGTTTGTTTGTTCCGTCATCGACCGTGCACCTCACTGCCACAAAGTCTTTCCTACATAAATGAAAGAAACATTTTGGTGCCAAAATTTTAGCCAACGATTTTGGTCTTAGTATTCAAATGTATCCACAAACTGGCTCCAGTTTACCTGCAAGAGCTTCTCACTGTATATACACCATCACGTAGTCTCAGATCTAAAAACCAAATTCAACTAGTTGTACCTTTAAGCAGATCTAATCTGGCTAATTGTTCGCGTGTTCTCCAACGTGGGTCCCAGATTGTGGAATTCCCTGCCTATTGGTGTCAGAACTTCAGAAACTATCGATATCTTCAAAAGAAATCTTAAAATTTTCCTATTTACTGAAGTATTCTCCTGAAACTCTGTAAGAGGCAACCGAAACAGATGTGACTCAATATTTCAGAAAAGTGTATTTATTTCTATCAAGCGTTTTAGAGCACTATTTGTGGGTTTACGCTCTAATTAATAAATGAACGGAGATTTTGGGGGCAAATCAAATTTATTGGTGCGTTTGGTTAAACTGTCACCTGACGGCGAAAGCAATGGATGTGAAGAGAATAAATTTAACTGAATTGAACTGGTTAAAAAATAGACTATATAAACCTCCAATTAATACCTAATTGGTCGCCTTTACAAATATACATTGATTTATAGCTTAACAATTGCTTGAGTAATTAGTTATTGTTAGTAAAATGATTGGTTTTCTTGTGCAATTAACATCAAGTAAATAAAAGCACATTGTGCTCGTTCCTAAGAAGTGTTGTATTTACTGTTTTGTAGTGTTTGAAAAAGTGTAGTTGAAAGGTGACTAATGTTATTTTTACTGTTTGCAAAAGATGTTTGAAAAGTTCGATCTAAAAATGAATTTTAAAAATGTACACAGTGTTGTTGTTTGTTACTTGCTAAAAAAAACGTTATTATTTCGCCAAAAAATGTACTTTCAGCAACTGTCTGATATTTTCCGTCGACTAGTCATTTTTCGGCGAAGTGACCAAAGTTCGTCGAAATGTCCTGCTTTTTACGACATGAGTATCCAACCTTCGGTCCCTTCGATGCTTTCTTCAACTTTAACCATCTTCGTACGTGGAAGATGATTTAATTAAAAGAACTGCACATGACAGTGGCCAAACCACAGTATGCTTCTAAACGAGAGATTATAGTGTGCCAAACCACAGTATGCTTCTAAACGAGAGATTATAGTGTGTCAAACCACAGCATGCTTCTAAACGAGAGATTATAGTTTGTCAAACCACAGTATGCTTCTAAATGAGAGACTATAGTGTGTCATGGTACATTTACCAATATACGATTTTAACATTTCTTCTACTGGGGTCGACCCAAGTAACTTTGAAAATTTCTTCCCCTCCACTTTTATTGTCCTTCCGCCGCCTCTGGCTCTTGGTAGTCACAAATTCCAACCAGAAATCAATATGGGTGGAGGGGGGGAACTTTTCTCAATCAATATTTATTCACTACTACTTGACTTTAAAAGTCCATATTTTGGCCAAATCCTAGACTGCATGTTTGGAAATATTCCACTTGCGCCCTATCTGAAATTTCCAACTTTTTACAGTTTGGAGCTTCAAATCTCCAACTGTTGTAAAGTTGATAAATGATTTTTTTTTGTTTTTTTGTTTTTTTTTTTGTTTTTTTTTAGGGGGGGGGGGGGGGGTACTCCATCCACCTCCATGGTAGCATTAATGAAAACCGTCCACTTAAAGTAACACGTGAGTTGAGTGCTCAGAAGAGTGTAGTATCGTTGTTCCTAAACTAGGAAAACAATTCAATTTACCAACATTGAAAGTGCGTCTAACTATATTAAACCTGTGTAATTTACCCCCAACCCCTCACCTCCACACACACACACACAATACCCAACATCTTATTGACAAACGAAGTAATATTAAACATATTATTAATTTTTTTTTGTTTGTTTGCTTGCTTGTTTTGCCACCGACCGTGCTCCACACTGCCGCAATGTCTTTCCCTCACAAATGAAAGGCACATTTTGGGTGCCAAAATTTTAGCCAATGAAGGTTTTTTGGGGGCAAATCAAAATTGTTAGTTCAGTTGGCTAACCTGGCACCTGATAGCGCAGGGTACTAGCTGTATAGAGAATTTAACTGAATTGAACTGGTTAAGAAAAAATAAATCTTTCGAATAGAGATCATAAAAGAACTCACCAGCGATTATATGGGTAAACATTTATTGCATTTTGTAATAGAAACCAGTCGAGATGGAGATATTTCATGAATTTGAACCACCTGCCCTATGTGTTGAGTGACACTCAGTCAAATTCCTGAAATACCGACAGCACCGGAAGAAGAATGGTTTCGGCGCACCGAATGCGCGCGGGGACGCTGTGGGGTAGTTTCACACCTTTTGACCCTGTTGGCGATGTTCTTTGATTGTCTGACGCAGCGTATGGTGCAAGTATCTTCAGGCAAATATAGTCAAAGGCTTATCGTTACTTGTAGGGGGCAGCATGAGCAAGTATAGTCTGTTTCTGTCCTTGTGTTTCGCGTTTGAGGAGAGAAGGCAGTCGAGTCCCGATGTCGATAGTGGTGGTCACGGTGGCGAAGGTGGTCATGATGATGTTGATCAGTAAGCAACAGTCCGCAAAAAGGCACAGCGACAAAAGTCACCGACAGCGAGGTTGGTAGCTAACTTTTATACAATGCTCGCCTATGTTACTACCTGTGAAAAGCCTGTATGTTAAATTTTAGCTTTAAACCCCACTGCCGTTGTAAAGCGTCTACTGTAGTTAAAACGTTTTCAATGGGAATTGCCCCCTTCAATACTTCGCGATATTGCATTCAAACATACGACGTTTTGTGGTACTATCTACTACGTGCAATGACTAATACGTTTAAAATACTTACAATTAAATATTTAAAATAAAATTTTAGAATTGTTAAATTAATTTGACTGAAAAAGGTAGGTAAATTCATTCAACTTTGACGATGTGTCTAGCTGCCAAGTATTGCCCACCGGCGCAAATTTAAACAAAAACAAATCCATGTGTTCCCTCGTCTTCTGATCGAAAATAACGGTTTTTTCACCATTTTAAAGAACAACGTCGATTATTCATTAAGAGCATGGTATAGATAGAACAAATGGGTACTAGGACCGGCAATCAAATTTAACCACTCGTAGAATAAGAGTATTAACCACTCGGCAATGCCTCGTGGTTAAAACTCTTATCCTACTCGTGGTTTAAATCTGATTATCGACCCCCAGTACCTATTTATTCGATATACACCCTGGCCTTTGTTCAACAAACAAAACGCACCGACTCAGGTATACTCAGTGGGCTGGGGGTATTCATGTGGCTTCACTTGAACAACTAGTTTATTGTCCTGCTAGGTATACCACGTTCGTGCATACCTCGAAAAGACAACAGCACCAGAGTATAAGTGGAGGTAACAAGGCAGGTCAGAAAAGTCACATTTACTGTATGACGAGAACTTAAGATGTGCGTGAGAAATGTGTTACTCACAATGAGTCCTTGTAGTTTATCTTCTAAAAGATATACACTGGGTCCAATATCTCCATACGTAAATCAATAAACGGATAAGCTCGCTCACGTCACTTCAAACTAATATTTTAAATTGCCAAAGGAGTCCAACCTCGTAAAGTACCTCTTTCGAAATTTCTAAAGATTGTTTTATTATTTGTTTCCCCTTCGTTTTCAGCTTAAATAATTTATAAGCGAATCGTAAACCAAAGTGTTTTGATATTACCGTTGGTTTCTTCAGTCAACAGGATGAGGTGTGCGAGATCGGTACGGTGATGAAAGAAGGTCGGAAAAAATCCTCATGGGACACACCTTCAGAAAAAAACACCTCAGGAAAAAAAAACCCTCACGTTTTTTTGCATGGGTAGGAAAAAAACCCGCACCTTTATAATAAGCAAAGATAAATGAACTTTTCACAATACCTTTATTGAAACTAGGATCAAATGTGATTCAATCAGTTTTTATAAACTATGTTTTTAAAATCTTTATTATGATAAGGGCTACAAATAATAACACAAATTCGGGTTAATACTGTAATGAAAGCAATTATAAAACACTAATTCATAACAGTTTTAGCACTAAAGACTAAAAATAATTCATGGCAGGTATACACAGTTCACAGTCGGATATAATGTCCTACACCTTTTAGAAACCCGAGTAAGTCTTTCTCTTTTCGTTGGAATGAAAGGCACAATCTTTGTAATCTATCCTGCATTTTTTGACTAGACTTATGAACAAGTTTCTTTGGTGGTTCTCCGATTACAACTTGGTGCAAGGCATCATGGGCATTGGCATTATCCTGTTGGAATGCTAAGATGACCCTCCAGACTAATGGATGGCTATGCCCTATAAGCTGTTGAAATGTGTTATTTCAACCCTCGCATGCATTGTTGGTCCTTGTGGTGTTTTCTATTGTAGCTTGATTTACATTCCATAATCTTGGTGGGAACATTGGAGGAAGCCAATATTACAAACATGTAAGAAGAACACTTGTAACTATGTTTGTATAATTACGAAGTCAAAAGACTTTTCTGTTGTTTGATCCCACAGTATTGAGCTAACTAAGTTTGTACAGTCAAAAAGCTAAAAAACAAAAATATGATGTTGATAAATAAATACATGTAAATAAAGAATAAATAAGAATAATTAAATAAGGAAATAAATAAAGAAATAAATACAGAAAAATAAATAATTAAAAATAAATAAACAAAAAATAAACTAAAAGAGAAAAAAAAAATTGTGAGAGTTTTTTTCCTACCCATGCAAAAAACGTGAGGGTTTTTTCCTGAGGGATTTTTCCCTGAGGGTTTTTTCCGTGAGGGTTTTTTTCGTGAGGGTTTTTTTCCGTGTACCTGATGATTTAACCTCTCTCATGGTCTTACTGTTGCCAGCGTCGCGACAGGACGTAGCAATTCAGTCATGGGGTGACATGAAAAGTTCACACATATAGTCAATAGCGAGTGTGTCGACCGTTTGCCTCTTGGATGGCAAGACATCGACGGCGCATGGACCTGATAAGTCTTTGGATGTCACCCTGTGGTATTGCGTTCCACTCCTGCCTTAGAACATCACGTAAATCGCCTAACGTCTGAAGATTACGAAGTCGTACCCAATGGTCCAATTGATCCCAAAGATGCTCGATTGTCGACAAATCTGGCCAAAGTGGGGGCCAGTGAAGACGTTCCGGATGCTCTGCTCCTCAAGAAAGTCACGATAGATACGCGCCACGTGATATCCGGGTTTGTCTTGCTGGAAGAACTGCAATCCGACGTTAGCTTTGAACAACGGGACAACAACAGCGTTAAGAATTTCGTCCCTATATCGCTGTCCATTCAGATTACCATCGATGAAGATCAACTGCGTTCGCTGGTGCAAAGAAATTCCTGCCCAAACCATTACACTACCCCTGCCAAAACCATCAGCGCGCCGTAGGCAAAATCGTGATTCGTCACTAAAAAGAACTGTGCCCCAATAGGGACTTCCTTATCTGGTATAACAATATAGATGTGAAACCATACCCTTCTTGGAGGCTGCTGAGAACCAATACCAGCTTTACCTTGAAAGGGGGAGCGATATGTTTAACCCTTTACCCAAAGTAACGACTAAAACTGGCCAGCCGTATTCACAAAAATCGCCCATTAATTTTCACTATTTTTTTTTATTTTTTTGTCTCAAAAAGATAGGTTATGACCCCTCTTTGGAACGGGCTCGTCGAGCTCGTTCCAAAGAGGGGTCACAACCTATGTTTTTGAGACAAAAAATGAAAAAAGAGTTATTCAAGAATTTTGTTACAAGTGTCGTCTGCTTTTCATGTTAGGTGAAAGGTTAAGGATGAGACTAGAGTTCCAGGACTGACGCGAAATAGCATTCGAAGAAGGTAGATCTTTCGAGCACAGCAACGAGAAGAACAAGAATCTTCATATCTCATTAAGTACTATATTTGGGGTGGGAGGGGGGGGGGGGGTCCTTCCGTAATATTCAATCATTATCACGAGAGAAATGTTACCAGCTTAATATCTTTTGAACATGGCGCATCAGCAAAGGGTTTTGAGGGTGCCGAAGGCTATGATGCCAATGCTTTGTATTTAAGGTCATTAATACAAGAAATGCCAACAGGTGGTTCCATTTGACCGAAGGAAGAGGCGACTTTAAACCAGAGAACTCCAATAAATATGGTAGGATGGCCCATCAGTGGCTGTAGTTTATGTCTGCCGGGGAAGGTGTCCACATCCGACACGAATACACGACACAGAAAAGCAGTTTGGGAGACGTTAAATTCCCGAGGATGGTTGGTGTAAAGTCACCAAAACTGTACACCAGTTCCCCGGATGTTTTTGGCACGGCCACGAGTGTTATCGCAACGTGAAGGGCGGTTCATTAGCCACTCACAAGGCAGTCCGGTGAAGTCCACTGGCCGCAATTAGGAAGAGGAAAGTGTTTCCAACTTAATCAGCAATCTAGTCTTTCGGAAACTGAACACCCTTACTGAAGAACTTTAACCCTTTACCCAACGTAACGGCCAAAAATTGCCAGCGCTATTCTCAATAATCGCCAATTAAGTTTCAAAATATTTTCATTTTTTGTCTCAAAAACATAGGTTATGACCCCTCGTTGGAACGAGCTCGTCGAGCTCGTTCCAACGAGGGGTCATAACCTATTTTTTGAGACAAAAAATGAAAAAAATTAGTTATTCAAGAATTTGTTTTGCAAGTGTCGTCTGCTTTTCATGTTAGGTAAAGGGTTAAATGAACAAAAGTAAAAGCAAACTCGGTTTGCCTCACCACATTGTTTTTTTGTAAACAATCTTATGAGTTACGTACTTTTCAGTTTACTATGTTTTTTTAGCTCAACTTGACGAAGTGCCCCCCCCCCCCCCTTTCCACCCCCCAATCCTGGCAAAAATTTTCTATAGTTAGAAATACGGAGGGAAAGTCATGAGTAGTTGGACATTCCATCTATCTGGATTTTAGAGCTTCTTTGATAATGCTGATCTCTCCTTTACTTCCCAAAATCCCAACTCGGTTTTAAATCGGCAAAAATTCCAACTGTTACTATTTACAACTACAGTGTACGCAATATCGACCTTCATAAGTATGCATGGTGGCATTCTGTACGAGATTTCTATAGTCCGTTACTTATCATAATAAAAAAATTCTCGAAATGCACTTCAAGAAAATCACATCATGTAAAATAGTTATCCTGAGTTAATTCCATCATTCATAGTTACAAAATGATGAAACATCGAAATTTGACCAGTCCTGCATGAGATCGGATTTAATGTTAGGAAAATGTGAATTGCTCAAAGTTCTCAGCTTGAGCATTTGTTTAGCACCTATTCAATTCCCAGAATAATACCAAATAATAATAACCTGCCGTAATCATATATTTGTACTTGTGTGCTCATATGATATGCGTGTAGGACCCGGAATCGTAAGCAAAACACACACGGCAGTAACTTGCAACACCATACTTTAGACACCCCCTTCTCTATAGTGCAGCTACAATGGAAACCCCATATCACTACACAGGAATAGCTAACTGTGCTATTTTTGTGTTATGTAAAATAAATTTCTGTGAATTTTATCGATAGAAAAATGTACTTTTGCTTGTAAATAAGAACCTAAGATCTGAATAAAAAATGTGAAAAAAAATAATAATAATAACCTAATAATTCTATCATAAATGTGTTGGCATTTATGTTACTAGAATCAATTTTATGCCCCCTTTCATGGCTTCATTTGCAAAATGTTTCTTGGTAGAGAATTTCCAACTATGGGGAGGGACCCTCCAGGTCCCTCCCCCTAGTTGGAAAATCACTACCCTACACCCCCCCCCCCCAATCGGAAACCTCTAGCCACGTCCCTGGGTGACCTCTAGATGGGAGCTATCATTTTCTTCCATTTCCGTCAAACAACGTCGCCTTTGAACTTAGTTCAGTTATGCGCCAATATATTCCTTTGGCACGCCCTAAATGGCCCATTTCTGATCAAAATCGCTTTGAAACATCATATGCTTGTTTGGGGTGACCTCTAGATGGGAGTTATCGATTTTCTTTCATTTTCGCCGAGAAACGTTGAAAAACTAGAAACTGTTTTATCACACTAAAACATATGTCTCCCCTTCCTTTCTATTTAATGCACTGCAAATTATATATACATGAATAATATTGACAATCATACCAAATATCTAAGGTCTAGGTCAAAAGACAACAAGTATGTCCCAAATTCCCCTCTGGGGAGCGGGGTTATAAATATCTATGATCTAGCTCATCATCCACATATAAAAAAAAACAAATTCTGGTCTGGACAATTACTCCCTATTTAAAGTACATAAATTTGACCTTGAAGTCAAAGTCACATGAAGGTCATGATGACATGTGGTCTCATTGTGATACATCCACAGGTCAATCATCTAAGTCCTAGGCAAAAAAACTAAAAAAGTTCTGATCTGGACAATTATTCCCTATTTGAAGTACATAAATTTGACCTTGAGGTCAGAGGTCAAGGTCACATGCAGTTCATCAAGGTAGCGGACATGCGGTTTCATGGTGACACATCCACATGTCAAAAAAAAAATTATGGTCTGGACAATTACTCCCTATTTAAAGTACATAAATTTGACCTTGAGGTCAAGGTCACATGAAGGTCATGATGACATGTGGTCTCATTGTGATACATCCACATGTCAATCATCTAAGTCCTAGGTCAAAAAACAAAAAAGTTCTGATCTGGACAATTATTCCCTATTTGAAGTACATAAATTTGACCTTGAGGTCAGAGGTCAAGGTCACATGCAGTTCATCAAGCTAGCGGATATACGGTTTCATGGTGACACATCCACATGTCCAAAAAAAAAATCTTGTCTGGACAATTACTCCCTATTTAAAGTACACAAATTTGACCTTGAGTTCAAGGTCACATGAGGGTCATGATTACATGTGACATGCGGTCTAATTGCGATACATCCACATGTTAAATATATAAGTCCTTGTTCAAAAAACAAAAAAGTTTTGGTCTGGATTATTCCCTATTTGAAGTACATAAATTTGACCTTAAGGTCAGAGGTCAAGGTCACATGAAGATCATCGAGGTAGACGACATGCGGTCTCATGATGACACATCCACATGTCAAATAACCAAGTCCTAGGTCAAAAAACAAAAAAATTCTGGTCTGGACAATTACTCCCTATTTGAAGTACATAAATTTGACCTTGAGGTCAAGGTCACATGAAGGTTTCAATGGTATGCGACACACCGGCTCATAGTGATACATCCACATGCCAAATATCTAAGGCCTGGCTCAAAAGACAAACAAGTTTTGGTCCGGACAAAGTTTCCTTGAAGAAAGCACAAATCTGACCTTCAGATCAAAGGTCAAGGTCACATGAAGGTCACAATGGTACGCTACACACCGGCTCATGGTGATACATCCACATGCCAAATATCTAAAGCCTGACTCAAAATCCAAAAAAGTTCTGGTCCAGGCAGTTTCCCTTAAAAAAGCGCATAAATCTGACCTTCAGGTCAAAGGTCAAAGTCACATGAAGGTCACTATGGTACACAGCACACCGGTTCATGGTGATACATCCACATGCCAAGTATCTAAGGTGTAGGTCAAAAGACAAAAAGTTATGGCCCGGACAAAGTTAGATCAAGATCACGTGAAGGTCAATGTGGTACACTGCACACCGGCTCATGGTGATATATGCACATGCCAAGTATCTAAGGTGTATGTCAAAAGACAAAAAAGTTATGGCCCGGACAAAGTTTGTATGAGAAGAAGAAGAAGAAGAAGAAGAAGAAGAAGAAGAAGAGAAGAAGAAGAAGAAGAAGAAGAAGAAGACGAAGAAGAAGAAGAAGAATATGCAGTAAAACAATATGTCTCCCTTCAGGGAAAGGGAGACATAACTATGAAAACTCATCAAGCTGTCGGCGACCATCGAAGCGACAAGGTTCTCCCAAAAACATCTCCATTCTCCCATTGGCTACGAAAAACAGCTTGATGAGCATTTAAGCGAAGGGTAAAAATGTATAAATGGTAAATGTGATCACCAGAAATGAATAAATGTCGATCCAAGATTAAAAATAGATAAAGGTATTCGGTAAATATTTGAATCTGCCCTTCCTAGACAGTGTAGAATTGTCACTTGTAACCCACTTTCCACTGAACATCAAGTTGCTAAGTGTTTTTCGGCCTTTTCTGCAACATCTCCCAGTTATTGTGAACATCCCAAAAATAACCAACGGTCGTGTAGTACTAGTACATCATTGTAAAGCTTATTCTTTCCTCTTTCTACTGACAGCGGTACTGCGGGATATGTTGGGTGAATCAAATTTGAGGGAGGTATAATGAAGATGAGTGTTATCGTTTTTAAAAATCGAGTTGTGTACCTTGTTAATATTTATATTCCAATATGGGGCCATGACAGCATCGATGCAAAAATGCTATCAGATACCATTTTTTTCGCTTTCTCAGCTTATGCCTGGTACGTGTCGCTCTAAAGGGATACAGCCGTAAGTGTTCTGGAATGGAAAGACCTTCTCGGGTAACTTTTCAAAATGGCCTCGGGGCAGACCGTTGAAAATATTAATGGGCCTACCTCTAATTAATGAAGATGGATTCTTCCAATTGCTGCTGTTGAACTGACATGGACGATACCACCAGTATTCAAAGGGTTAAACTAAAATGCAGAGTCCTCTATCATTCATCTCTACTGGCTTGTGTTGCATTCTGTTATAAACTTCATCGGGTCTGTCCTATCCTAAGATATACTGGACAATGGGTTTATGTCTTACAAGAGTTAACAGTTGTGTTGAACTGAGCATTGACAAAACAGCGACCATGATTATGGAACTCCTCCCAAGGATGTCGGAGATCCAATGAAAACCTCTTGGTATTTACTTCAATAGAAATCAATTTTTAGTGTTGCTGTAATAGAAGTATAATGTTAGTACTTTGCGAATAAAACAACAACCAGGAACCACAAACAACTGTTAATAAAGTCGGGAAGACATGGCAGCAATAACAGACACTGTGCCCATATCACTCATTCGTGCTGTTTTTAGCTTCGCATTCGTTGTCGGGATAGCGAATGGGGCTTGTAAGTATACCTACTTTTATTTTCTAAATCATTTTTTTTATTTACTCAACTACCTTCATTTGTAGTCTTCACTGTTCAAAAACAGGCACATCTAATCCAGACGGGGGCGCGGTGGCGTTGTGGTAACCGGTTCTCTTCATAGCACGGAAGTTAAGCAACGTCGAGCCCGGTTAGTCCTTGGATAGGTCACAGTCTGAGCGATCGATTCGGACTCTCGCGTTGTGTACTTGGACAAGGCACTTAACCCCTATTGTCCACATGGGGGTATGATGACGCCGTGTACTAAGGCGTACTGCACGTCCATGGTGCGCATTTCTTCAATCAATCTAACCCTGCCTGTGCTGCGATGTTGTATGAAGTTGTATGATCGATGTGCGCATCATTTCAGAAACAAAAGCTATTTTCTACAAGTGTTTTCTCAATCATCTTGAACGTTTGACTATTGTTCTCCGTTTAAAACCATTTGAAAATAAGAAAACGGGGCTTTCACAGGCTTGGCAATTTCAGGAGAGCGATTTTTTAGCTCTCCTTATTGCCCTCCTGAAAGAATTAAGGAGAGCGAAAAATTGCCCTCCTAAATATTTTGGTCTGGGATGATTGAGATTACATGTATTATGCTCATATTAAATTTTTGTTGTAAAGCAAAAATGTAATTTAACTTCGAAGTCACATAACATCACGTAATTTCATTCTGAAAGTGGTTTAGTGGTAAAAGGTAATGTCTGCAACCATACCCAAACACAGTTGCAATTATTTGAAGCAAAATGGGTCACAGCAATATTTTTTTTCTGTCAGTTTCAAGTTCAACAACTGACATCACAGTTTGAGGGGTAATTATTCAAGGAATATTGACACTATAATATACTACCATTACTACTATCCTGTCACTTGAAGCACTTGCACTAGGATGTAACTGTAGATTCAAGCAGACCTGTTGTCCAAGAAAGTCATACGCCTACCACTACCACCTTCAACCCCCTTGGGAGGTTGAAGGTGGTAGTGGTAGGCGTATGACTTTCTTGGACAACAGGTCTGGGTACACACACAGGTCTTGTCAAGTGTGTGTTCGGTTGTTGAGTGAGACATCTAGATGTCTAAGAGATTTCATATATCATGGCACAATGTGCAAAGTACCTTACCCTCCAACTTGATAATTCAGTTTTTCAAGATACATGCCATTTGTGTTTGAAGAAAGTATTTCTCCTGGAACTTTGGAATGAAAACAGCAATTTAGAAGTTTGTCATGTTTTTTTACCGATATAGTGAGTCGGGCATTTATTGCACCTCCTAATCCGTATATTTTTGTCGGGCAGGCAAGAGATTTTGCCCAACTGAGTACTCCACAGCGTGTGTGCATATTTTCGTCCAGCAAGCATGACGTCTGTCCAACTTGGTATTTTATCATTTCTTTTTCTTGCCCAACCTCTGCCTATGAAACCCAAGATCGGGAGATTTGTTTAGATTTTTTTTATGTGGGGGGGGGGGTACAGAATTTGCCCCCCACCCCCCCCCCCCCACCCCGGTTGTCCAACTACCTTTGTAGTGGAATAAAAATAACAGCGTTACTACACTTTCGCCTTTATGTTACTAAAAGGTCTCATTTCATAAAATCAAATCTATTGATAATATGTAATATTTTTTTCATTTTGTGGAATTATAGCTTGTTTGTTTGTTTGTTTTGTTTGTTTGTTTGTTTTAAGTGTGAAGTTGTGTCCACGGGTATTTTACGCGGTTATGGTTGTTCCCTGAACAAATGAATCGTGTTGAAAGCTCGGTGAAACTACTCTCAGGAGGTGGGGCAGAATTTTGGTCGAGAGGGGTCGAAAATTGAATTAGCTCTTTACCCGACGCACAGTATATATCAAAATTTATTATTTAAATTTTTTTTTTATTTTTCCAAAGGTTTCAACCAAACCACATAATGTGACCCCCCCCCCCCCCCCCCCCCCCCCCCCCATTGGAACGAGGCTCGATGAGGGGATGAAGTGACATGATTTTGTTGAAATATTTTGAAAAATATATTGTGTTCAACCAGGTTCAACTGCTTATTTTGTGAATTGCACGGATGGATGCGGCCGATTTGTTAGAAAACGGGTTCAAGGATCTCCACGAAGACCTGGGGGTACCGTGTGAAAAAAAGGAGGATACATGGCATCACCCCCCGGTAGTTTTTTTTTTCGGAGCCTCTAAAATTCCCCCTGCGTGACAACGGTACCAAATGTGTAATTTGGGAGTAATGGATTGATACTTTGGAGCAAGTGACTTGAAATATCTGATAGACAATAGATATGTAAAGGGGCTAGTTAGTTGCCAAACTCACTGTCGGTATTTCGTGAATTTGAACAACCTGCCTCGTGCTGTAACACCTACTGTCACCTTACCGTTAAGTGGCTCGATGTCACTCAACCCACGGGCAGGTTGTTCAAATTCATGAAATACCTCCAGATCGAGTGATACAAATGGAAGGGTTGGTGTGCGGAAGAGCGAATCTGGGAAGAGAGAAATATGGGAGAGCATTCAACAGTTCGTTTCCCGTTAATGGGGAGTGAAAAGGGGAGGGGAGAGGACCGGTATTTGGAAGCACATGGATAATCAAGGCCTTCTCATATGATAACCGTGGCAAAACCAAGTTATTATTATTAATTATTATTATTACTATTTTTATTATTATTATTATTATTATTATTATTATTATTATTATTATTATTATTATTATTATTATTATTATTATTGTCGTTAATTTCGACGTAACAATCCATGTCTTATTTCCTGATTATCAACTCGTGTCTAATCGGCGCGTGGTCCCATAGCAGCAGCATTGTATTCTTGTGCGTAGTTCACATGACGTCAATTACGACAACAGGTGCAAGTAAAGCGTTTTCATGACGTCATGCCGTGAAGCGTCTGAGCCAACGAACTGATTGTCGGTTGTTTTGGGAGAATTTAGCGACCATGAATTAAATAAAAAGTGTAAAAAACATTCGAAAATTCATGTGATATACAGAATCTTTAACTCGTGATGTTTGGATATAAGATTTTTTGAAACTCGTTTGATGAATTCGATTCACAACTCGCCTAAGGCGAGTTGTGAATCGAATTCATCAAACTCGTTTCAAAAAATCTTATATCCAAATATCACTCAATTGAGATCCTCTATATTATTATTATTATCAGTCAAACCCTTATGATAGTTTAGACGCAGACTATTGAACTATAACAAACAGCTCCCACTACAAAATGGCAGGGCTTTTCTCACCCACCTGTACACAAACAGCTATTTTTTAAATTTGTCTAATTCTAGCGTTTGAACCGATATTTTTGTGACTCCATCATAACAGTGAGTTTTACTGGGAATCTACTACGATATTTTTTGGAGAATTTGGACAATTGTAACTATTTCAACCTGATGTGCATAATTTTTTGCGTGAAGAAAAATTTGGTAATGGACGAGCAGACTAGGGCTGTCACGATCAATCGATTAATCGATTGTTGATCGGTCACGGCGAAATCGATTAGTATTTTTCGTTGTCGAATAATCGGTAAATTGTATCCCGTTTTAGATGTTTAATAATTAAAAGAAAATTTGATGAAAAAAACTATTGTTTCTAAAGGTATTGAGTTAAGAACATCGATGTTAAACCCCAAGAAGCCGTTGGAAGCATTTGTCTTCCAGGTACATTCATGAAAGCTTCGATGTTCTGAATCTTTGAACCGTCAGTGTAATAATCAAGACCGGTCGGCAGTTGCGAAGATCGCAACTGCCGACCGGTCTTGATTATTACACTGACGGTTCAAAAGTTCAGAAAATCAAAGCTTTGAATGTACCTAAAAGTTGATCGTCTTCGTTGTTTACTTGAGGTAGGTAAGCTGACTTGAACTTCATTTTTATCGACTTCAAAGAGAGGGAGAGGGGTGGGGGTCATCTAGGTACGATTAATCGATCATTATCGATTATTTGCGACGATTAATCGATTCCTAAATTTAAAAATCGTGACAGCCCTAGAGCAGACGAAACAAAAAGCAAAAAAATAGGCCGATGAAATCGTCAGATGTGTACCCATACGCGCAACTAGTAGAAAGCTGTATGACGGAGGGCCACCACGGATGCCGACATTATGTACACCACACATGGTGTGGGTACATATAGAAATGGATTGGAGGAGTGTCTAATTTGATGGCTAAAGGGTTAATATCTCCGGATCAAAATATCAGATTTACATAAAAAACTATACAGCACAGCACATCAGTAACCTGAATACATATATAAAGTAACATGACAATCGGATTGATATTTGTTGAGTTATCTCATGCCAAAGGGATTGGAGAAATTTTCAATTTGAAGAATAAAGGGTTAATATCTCAGGATCAAATTATCAGATTTACACCAAAAACTATACAGCTCGGAATATCAGTAACCTGAACACAAATATAAAGTAACCTGACAATCCAAGCAATATTTTTCAAGTTATCGAATGCCAAAGGGATCGAAGGAATTTTCAATTTGAAGGATAAAGGGTTAATATCTCAGGATTAAATTATCAGATTTACACCAAAAACTATACAGCTCGGCACATCAGTAACCTGAACACAAATATAAAGTAACTTGACAATCCAAGCAATATTTTTCAAGTTATCGAATGCCAAAGGGATTGGAGGAATTTTCAATTTGAAGGATAAAGGGTTAATATCTAAGGATCAAAATACCAGATTTACACCAAAAACTATACAGCTCGGCACATCAGTAACCTGAACACAAATATAAAGTAACTTGACAATCCAAGCAATATTTTTCAAGTTATCGAATGCCAAACGGATTGGAGGAATTTTCAATTTGAAGGATAAAGGGTTAATATCTCAGGATTAAATCATCAGATTTACACCAAAAACTATACAGCTCGGCACATCAGTAACCTGAACACAAATATAAAGCAGCTTGACAATCCAAGCAATATTTTTCAAGTTATCGAATGCCAAAGAAATGGATACGGACGCCGGATGGACAGACAGACAGACAGACGGACAAACGGACAGACAGACAGACAGACGGACGGACAAAGGATGGACGAACGACGGATGGCCACCCCGGATGCCGGCATTGTGTGTACCATACATAGTATGGGTACACATAAAAATCTTAGGCAAGGCTCGGTAATAGTTTAATCCAACAGCTCGACAGAGCTGTTAGATTAAATTGTTACTGAACCTCCCAACAAACTAGAATGGTTTCATCCATTTCGCCGTTGACAGTATCGACTGAAATGATACATTCCAGGGCACCAGCGCCGAAAGGGTTAACCCTGTGATAGGAAAGTGTGATGCAAATAAAAAACACAAAGTTTGGGGTGTCTTAATTTTTCATTTTTAATACATTTTTTTGTTGTTCTGTGGATAATATTTGTGCCACGCCCACTTTTTTCACAACTGGCGACTTTTGATATAGCTCCCACATCTGTAATAGAAATCGCCAGGTTTTGACATAGTTCCCACTTCTGTAATAAAAATCGCCAGGTTTTGACATAGCTTGCCACTTTTGTAATAAAAATCGCCAGGTTTTGACACAGCTTAACACTTTTGCAATAAAAATCACCAGGTTTTGACATACCTTACCACTTTTGTGATAAAAATCGCCAGGTTTTGACATAGCTTTCCACTTTTATAATAAAAGCGCCAGGTTTGGACATAGCTTGCCACTTTTGTGATAAAAATCGGCAGGTTTTGACATAGCTTAACACTTTTGCAATAAAAATCGCCACGTTTTGACATACCTTACCACTTTTGTGATAAAAAACGCCAGGTTTTGACATACCTTCCACTTTTATAATAAAAATCGCCAGGTTTTGACATAGCTTGCCACTATAGTGATAAAAATCGCCAGGTTTTGACATAGCTTTTCACTTTTATAATAAAAATCGACAGGTTTTGACATAGCTTTCCACTTTTATAATAAAAATCGCCAGGTTATGACATACTTTACCACTTTTATAATAAAAATCGCCAGGTTTTGACATAGCTTTCCACTTTTATAATAAAAATCGCCAGGTTTTGACATACCTTACCACTTTTATAATAAAAATCGCCAGGTTTTGACATACCTTACCACTTTTATAATAAAAATCGCCAGGTTTTGACATAGCTTTCCACTTTTATAATAAAAATCGCAAGGTTTTGACATACCTTACCACTTTTATAATAAAAATCGCGACGTTTTGACATAGCTTTCCACTTTTATAATAAAAATCGCCAGGTTTTGACACAGTTTACCACTTTTGTGATAAAAATCGCCACGTTTTGACATAGCTTTCCACTTTTATAATAAAAATCACCAGGTTTTGACATACTTTACCACTTTTGTGATAAAAATCACCAGGTTTTGACATAGCTTTCCACTTTAATAATAAAATTCACCAAGTTTTGACATACTTCACCACTTTTGTGATAAAAATCGTCAGGTTTTGACATAGCTTTCCACTTTTATAAGAAAAATCATCAGGTTTTGACATACTTTACGACTTTTGTGATAAAAATCACCAGGTTTTGACATAACTTTCCACTTTTATAATAAAAATCGCCAGGTTATGACATACTTTACCACTTTTGTGATTAAAATCGCCAGGTTTTGTTATAGCTTTCCACTTTTATAATAAAAATGACCAGGTTTTGACATACTTTACCACTTTTGTGATAAAAATCGCCAGGTTTTGACATAGCTTTCCACTTTTATAATAAAAATCACCAGGTTTTGACACACTTTACCACTTTTGTGATAAAAATCACCAGATTTTGACATAGCTTTCCACTTTTATAATAAAAATCGCCAGGTTTAGACATACATTACCACTTTTGTGATGAAAATCACCAGGTTTTGACATAGCTTTCCACTTTTATAATAAAAATCGCCAGGTTTTGACATATTTTACCACTTTTGTGATAAAAATCGCCAGGTTTTGACATAGCTTTCCACTTTTATAAAAAAAATCAACAGGTTTTGACATACTTTACCACTTTTGTGATAAAAATCACCAGGTTTTGACATAGCTTTCCACTTTTATAATAAAAATCACCAGGTTTTGACATACTTTACCACTTTTGAGATAAAAATCGCCAGGTTTTCACATAGCTTTCCACTTTTATAATAAAAATCACCAGGTTTTGACATACTTTACCACTTTTGTGATAAAAATCACCAGGTTTTGACATAGCTTTCCACTTTTATAATAAAAATCGACAGGTTTTGACATACTTTACCACTTTTGTGATAAAAATCGCCAGGTTTTGACATAGCTTTCCACTTTTATAATAAAAATCACCAGGTTTTGACATACTTTACCACTTTTACAATAAAATTCGCCAGGTTTTGACATAGCTTTCCACTTTTATAATAAAAATCACCAGGTTTTGACTTGACATACTTCACCACTTTTGTGATAAAAATCGTCAGGTTTTGCCATAGCTTTCCACTTTTATAATAAAAATCATCAGGTTTTGACATACTTTACGACTTTTGTGAAAAAAATCACCAGGTTTTGACATAGCTTTCCACTTTTATAATAAAAATCGCCAGGTTATGACATACTTTACCACTTTTGTGATAAAAATCGCCAGGTTTTGACATAGCTTTCCGCTTTTATAATAAAAATCACCAGGTTTTGACATACTTTACCACTTTTAAAATAAAAATCGCCAGGTTTTGACATACCTTACCACTTTTATAACAAAAATCGCCAGGTTTTGACATAGCTTTCCACTTTTATAATAAAAATCGCCAGGTTTTGACATACTCTACCACTTTTGTGATAAAAATCGCCAGGTTTTGACATAGCTTTCCACCTTTATAATAAAAGTCACCAGGTTTTGACATACTTTACCACTTTTGTGATAAAAATCGCCAGGTTTTGACATAGCTTTCCACTTTTATAATAAAAATCACCAGGTTTTGACATACTTTACCACTTTTGTGATAAAAATCACCAGGTTTTGACATAGCTTTCCACTTTTACAATAAAAATCACCAGGTTTTGACATACTTTACCACTTTTGTGATAAAAATCATCAGGTTTTGACATAGCTTTCCACTTTTATAATAAAAATCGCCAGGTTTTGACATACCTTACCACTTTTATAATAAAAATCATCAGGTTTTGACATAGCTTTCCACTTTTATAATAAAAATCGCCAGGTTATGACATACTTTACCACTTTTGTGATAAAAATCATCAGGTTTTGACATAGCTTTCCACTTTTATAATAAAAATCGCCAGGTTTTGACATACCTTACCACTTTTATAATAAAAATCGCAAGGTTTTGACATACCTTACCACTTTTATAATAAAAATCGCGACGTTTTGACATAGCTTTCCACTTTTATAATAAAAATCGCCAGGTTTTGACACAGTTTACCACTTTTGTGATAAAAATCGCCACGTTTTGACATAGCTTTCCACTTTTATAATAAAAATCACCAGGTTTTGACATACTTTACCACTTTTGTGATAAAAATCACCAGGTTTTGACATAGCTTTCCACTTTAATAATAAAATTCACCAAGTTTTGACATACTTTACCACTTTTGTGATAAAAATCGTCAGGTTTTGACATAGCTTTCCACTTTTATAAGAAAAATCATCAGGTTTTGACATACTTTACGACTTTTGTGATAAAAATCACCAGGTTTTGACATAACTTTCCACTTTTATAATAAAAATCGCCAGGTTATGACATACTTTACCACTTTTGTGATTAAAATCGCCAGGTTTTGTTATAGCTTTCCACTTTTATAATAAAAATGACCAGGTTTTGACATACTTTACCACTTTTGTGATAAAAATCGCCAGGTTTTGACATAGCTTTCCACTTTTATAATAAAAATCACCAGGTTTTGACACACTTTACCACTTTTGTGATAAAAATCACCAGATTTTGACATAGCTTTCCACTTTTATAATAAAAATCGCCAGGTTTAGACATACATTACCACTTTTGTGATAAAAATCACCAGGTTTTGACATAGCTTTCCACTTTTATAATAAAAATCGCCAGGTTTTGACATATTTTACCACTTTTGTGATAAAAATCGCCAGGTTTTGACATAGCTTTCCACTTTTATAAAAAAAGCAACAGGTTTTGACATACTTTACCACTTTTGTGATAAAAATCACCAGGTTTTGACATAGCTTTCCACTTTTATAATAAAAATCACCAGGTTTTGACATACTTTACCACTTTTGAGATAAAAATCGCCAGGTTTTCACATAGCTTTCCACTTTTATAATAAAAATCACCAGGTTTTGACATACTTTACCACTTTTGTGATAAAAATCACCAGGTTTTGACATAGCTTTCCACTTTTATAATAAAAATCGACAGGTTTTGACATACTTTACCACTTTTGTGATAAAAATCGCCAGGTTTTGACATAGCTTTCCACTTTTATAATAAAAATCACCAGGTTTTGACATACTTCACCACTTTTACAATAAAATTCGCCAGGTTTTGACATAGCTTTCCACTTTTATAATAAAAATCACCAGGTTTTGACTTGACATACTTTACCACTTTTGTGATAAAAATCGTCAGGTTTTGCCATAGCTTTCCACTTTTATAATAAAAATCATCAGGTTTTGACATACTTTACGACTTTTGTGAAAAAAATCACCAGGTTTTGACATAGCTTTCCACTTTTAGAATAAAAATCGCCAGGTTACGACATACTTTACCACTTTTGTGATAAAAATCGCCAGGTTTTGACATAGCTTTCCACTTTTATAATAAAAATCACCAGGTTTTGACATACTTTACCACTTTTATAATAAAAATCGCCAGGTTTTGACATACCTTACCACTTTTATAATAAAAATCGCCAGGTTTTGACATAGCTTTCCACTTTTATAATAAAAATCGCCAGGTTTTGACATACTCTACCACTTTTGTGATAAAAATCGCCAGGTTTTGACATAGCTTTCCACCTTTATAATAAAAGTCACCAGGTTTTGACATACTTTACCACTTTTGTGATAAAAATCGCCAGGTTTTGACATAGCTTTCCACTTTTATAATAAAAATCACCAGGTTTTGACATACTTTACCACTTTTGTGATAAAAATCACCAGGTTTTGACATAGCTTTCCACTTTTACAATAAAAATCACCAGGTTTTGACATACTTTACCACTTTTGTGATAAAAATCATCAGGTTTTGACATAGCTTTCCACTTTTATAATAAAAATCGCCAGGTTTTGACATACTTTACCACTTTTGTGATAAAAATCGCCAGGATTTGACATAGCTTTCCACTTTAATAATAAAAATCACCAGGTTTTGACATACTTTACCACTTTTGTGAAAAAAATCACCAGGTTTTGACATAGCTTTCCACTTTTATAATAAAAATCACCAGGTTTTGACATACTTTACCACTTTTATAATAAAAATCGCCAGGTTTTGACATAGCTTACCACTTTTATAATAAAAATCGCCAGGTTTTGACATACTTTACCACTTTTATAATAAAAATCGCCAGGTTTTGACATACCTTTCCACTTTTATAATAAAAATCGCCAGGTTTTGACACACTTTACCACTTTTGTGATAAAAATCGCCAGGTTTTGACATAGCTTTCCACTTTTATAATAAAAATCACCAGATTTTGACACACTTTACCACTTTTGAGATAAAAAACACCAGGTTTTGACATAGCTTTCCACTTTAATAATAAAATTCACCAAGTTTTGACATACTTTACGACTTTTGTGATAAAAATCGTCAGGTTTTGACATAGCTTTCCACTTTTATAAAACAAATCATCAGGTTTTGACATACTTTACGACTTTTGTGATAAAAATCACCAGGTTTTGAGGTAGCTTTCCACTTTTATAATAAAAATCGCCAGGTTATGACATACTTTACCACTTTTGTGATAAAAATCGCCAGGTTTTGTTATAGCTTTCCACTTTTATAATAAAAATCACCAGGTTTTGACATACTTTACCACTTTTGTGATAAAAATCGCCAGGTTTTGACATAGCTTTCCACTTTTATAATAAAAATCGCCAGGTTATGACATACTTTACCACTTTTGTGATAAAAATCGCCAGGTTTTGTTATAGCTTTCCACTTTTATAATGAAAATCACCAGGTTTTGACATACTTTACCACTTTTGTGATAAAAATCGCCTGGTTTTGACATAGCTTTCCACTTTTATAATAAAAATCGCCAGGTTTTGACATACTTTACCACTTTTGTGATAAAAATCACCAGATTTTGACATAGCTTTCCACTTTTGTAATAAAAATCGCCAGGTTTAGACATACATTACCACTTTTGTGATAAAAATCACCAGGTTTTGACATAGCTTTCCACTTTTATAATAAAAATCGCCAGGTTTTGACATATTTTACCACTTTTGTGATAAAAATCGCCAGGTTTTGACATAGCTTTCCACTTTTATAAAAAAAATCAACAGGTTTTGACATACTTTACCACTTTTGTGATAAAAATCACCAGGTTTTGACATAGCTTTCCACTTTTATAATAAAAATCACCAGGTTTTGACATACTTTACCACTTTTGAGATAAAAATCGCCAGGTTTTCACATAGCTTTCCACTTTTATAATAAAAATCACCAGGTTTTGACATACTTTACCACTTTTGTGATAAAAATCACCAGGTTTTGACATAGCTTTCCACTTTTGTAATAAAAATCGCCAGGTTTTGACATACTTTACCACTTTTGTGATAAAAATCGCCAGGTTTTGACATAGCTTTCCACTTTTATAATAAAAATCACCAGGTTTTGACATACTTTACCACTTTTACAATAAAATTCCCCAGGTTTTGACATAGCTTTCCACTTTTATAATAAAAATCACCAGGTTTTGACTTGACATACTTACCACTTTTGTGATAAAAATCGTCAGGTTTTGCCATAGCTTTCCACTTTTATAATAAAAATCATCAGGTTTTGACATACTTTACGAGTTTTGTGAAAAAAATCACCAGGTTTTGACATAGCTTTCCACTTCTATAATAAAAATCGCCAGGTTATGACATACTTTACCACTTTTGTGATAAAAATCGCCAGGTTTTGACATAGCTTTCCACTTTTATAATAAAAATCACCAGGTTTTGACATACTTTACCACTTTTATAATAAAAATCGCCAGGTTTTGACATACCTTACCACTTTTATAATAAAAATCGCCAGGTTTTGACACAGCTTTCCACTTTTATAATAAAAATCGCCAGGTTTTGACATAGCTTTCCACTTTCATAATAAAAATCGCCAGGTTTTGACATACTTTACCGCTTTTGTGATAAAAATCGCCAGGTTTTGACATAGCTTTCCACTTTTATAATAAAAATCACCAGGTTTTGACATACTTTACCACTTTTGTGATAAAAATCACCAGGTTTTGACATAGCTTTCCACTTTTATAATAAAAATCACCAGGTTTTGACATACTTTACCACTTTTGTGATAAAAATCATCAGGTTTTGACATAGCTTTCCACTTTTATAATAAAAATCGCCAGGTTTTGACATACTTTACCACTTTTGTGATAAAAATCGTCAGGATTTAACATAGCTTTCGACTTTAATAATAAAAATCACCAGGTTTTGACATACTTTACCACTTTTGTGAAAAAAATCACCAGGTTTTGACATACCTTTCCACTTTTATAATAAAAATCACCAGGTTTTGACATACCTTACCACTTTTATAATAAAAATCGCCAGGTTTGGACAAAGCTTACCACTTTTATAATAAAAATCGCCAGGTTTTGACATACCTTACCACTTTTATAATAAAAATCGCCAGGTTTTGACATACCTTTCCACTTTTATAATAAAAATCGCCAGGTTTTGACACACTTTACCACTTTTGTGATAAAAATCGCCAGGTTTTGACATAGCTTTCCACTTTTATAATAAAAATCGCCAGGTTATGACATACTTTACCACTTTTGCGATAAAAATCGCCAGGTTTTGACATAGCTTTCCACTTTTATAATAAAAATCACCAGGTTTTGACATACTTTACCACTTTTGTGATAAAAATCGCCAGGTTTAGACATAGCTTTCCACTTTTATAATAAAAATCTCCAGGTTTTGACATACTTTACCACTTTTGTGATAAAAATCACCAGGTTTTGACATAGCTTTCCACTTTTATAATAAAAATCGCTAGGTTTAGACATACATTACCACTTCTGTGATAAAACTCACCAGGTTTTGACATAGCTTTCCACTTTTATAATAAAAATCGCCAGGTTTTGACATACTTTACCACTTTTGTGATAAAAATCACCAGGTTTTGACATAGCTTTCCACTTTTATAATAAAAATCGCCTGGTTTTGACATACCTTACCGCTTTTATAATAAAAATCGCCAGGTTTTGACATACGTTACCACTTTTATAATAAAAATCGCCAGGTTTTGACATAGCTTTCCACTTTTATAATAAAAATCACCAGGTTTTGACATACTTTACCACTTTTGAGATAAAAAACACCAGGTTTTGACATAGCTTTCCACTTTTATAATAAAAATCACCAGGTTTTGACTTGACATACTTTACCACTTTTGTTATAAAAATCGTCAGGTTTTGACATACCTTTCCACTTTTATAATAAAAATCATCAGGTTTTGACATACTTTACGACTTTTGTGATAAAAATCGCCAGGTTTTGACATACCTTTCCACTTTTATAATAAAAATCGCCAGGTTTTGACACACTTTACCACTTTTGTGATAAAAATCGCCAGGTTTTGACATAGCTTTCCACTTTTATAATAAAAATCACCAGGTTTTGACATACTTTACCACTTTTGAGATAAAAAACACCAGGTTTTGACATAGCTTTCCACTTTTATAATAAAAATCACCAGGTTTTGACTTGACATACTTTACCACTTTTGTTATAAAAATCGTCAGGTTTTGACATAGCTTTCCACTTTTATAATAAAAATCATCAGGTTTTGACATACTTTACGACTTTTGTGATAAAAATCACCAGGTTTTGACATAGCTTTCCACTTTTATAATAAAAATCGCCAGGTTATGACATGCTTTACCACTTTTGCGATAAAAATCGCCAGGTTTTGACATAGCTTTCCACTTTTATAATAAAAATCACCAGGTTTTGACATACTTTACCACTTTTGTGATAAAAATCGCCAGGTTTAGACATAGCTTTCCACTTTTATAATAAAAATCTCCAGGTTTTGACATACTTTACCACTTTTGTGATAAAAATCACCAGGTTTTGACATAGCTTTCCACTTTTATAATAAAAATCGCTAGGTTTAGACATACATTACCACTTCTGTGATAAAACTCACCAGGTTTTGACATAGCTTTCCACTTTTATAATAAAAATCGCCAGGTTTTGACATACTTTACCACTTTTGTGATAAAAATCACCAGGTTTTGACATAGCTTTCCACTTTTATAATAAAAATCGCCTGGTTTTGACATACCTTACCACTTTTATAATAAAAATCGCCAGGTTTTGACATACGTTACCACTTTTATAATAAAAATCGCCAGGTTTTGACATAGCTTTCCACTTTTATAATAAAAATCGCCAGGTTTTGACATACTCTACCACTTTTGTGATAAAAATCGCCAGGTTTTGACATAGCTTTCAACTTTTATAATAAAAATCACCAGGTTTTGACATACTTTACCACTTTTGTGATAAAAATCATTAGGTTTTGACATAGCTGTCCACTTTTATAATAAAAATCACCAGGTTTTGACCTACTTTACCACTTTTGTGATAAAAATCGTCAGGTTTTAACATAGCTTTCCACTTTTATAATAAAAATCACCAGGTTTTGACATACTTTACCACTTTTGTGTTAAAAATCACCAGGTTTTGACATAGCTTTTCACTTTTATAATAAAAATCGCCAGACTATGACATACTTTACCACTTTTGTGATAAAAATCACCAGATTTTGACATAGCTTTCCACTTTTATAATAAAAATCGCCAGGTTATGACATACTTTACAACTTTTATAATAAAAATCGCCAGGTTTTGACATATCTTTCCACTTTTATAATAAAAATCGCCAGGTTTTGACATACCTTACCACTTTTGTAACAAAAATCGCCAGGTTTTGACATACCTTACCACTTTTATAATAAAAATCGCCAGGTTTTGACATAGCTTTCCACTTTTGTAATAAAAATCGCCAGGTTTTGACAGAGCTTTCCACTTTAATAATAAAAATCACCAGGTTTTGACATACTTTACCACTTTTGTGATAAAAATCACCAGGTTTTGACATAGCTTTCCACTTTTATAATAAAAATCGCCAGGTTTTGACATACATTACCACTTTTGTTATAAAAATCACCAGGTTTTGACATAGCTTTCCACTTTTATAATAAAAATCGACAGGTTTTGACATACTTTACCACTTTTGTGATAAACATCGCCAGGTTTTGACATAGCTTTCCACTTTTACAATAAAAATCACCAGGTTTTGACATACTTTACCACTTTTGTGATAAAAATCACCAGGGTTTGACATAGCTTTCCACCTTTATAATAAAAATCACCAGGTTTTGACTTAGTTATACCACTTTTGTGAGAAAAATCGCAGGTTTTGACATAGCTTTCCACTTTTATATTAAAAATCACCAGGTTTTGACATACTTTACCACTTTTGTGATAAAAATCACCAGGTCTTGACATAGCTTTCTACTTTTACAAGAAAAATCGCCAGGTTTTGACATACCTTACCACTTTTATAATAAAAATCGCCAGGTTGACATAGCTTTCCACTTTTATAAAAAAAATCGCCAGGTTTTGACATACCTTACCACTTTTGTGATAAAAATCGCCAGGTTTTGACATACCTTACCACTTTTATACTAAAAATCGCCAGGTTTTGACATAGTTTTCCACTTTTATAAAAAAAATCGCCAGGTTTTGACAAACTTTACCACTTTTGTGATAAAAATCACCAGGTTTTGACATAGCTTTCCACTTTCGTGATAAAAATCGCCAGGTTTTGACATAGCTTTCAACTTTTATAATAGAAATCGCCAGGTTTTGACATACTTTACCACTTTTGCGATAAAAATCGCCAGAATTTGGCATAGCTTTCCACTTTTGTGATAAAAATCGCCAGGTTTTGACATAGCTTTCCAGTTTTATAACAAAAATCACCAGGTTTTGACATACCTTACCACTTTTATAATAAAAATCGCCAGGTTGACATAGCTTTCTACTTTTATAAAAAAAATCGCCAGGTTTTGACATACTTTACCACTTTTGTGATAAAAATCGCCAGGTTTTGACATACCTTACAACTTTTATATTAAAAATCGCCAGGTTATGACATACTTTACCACTTTTATAATAAAAATCGCCAGGTTTTGACATATCTTTCCACTTTTATAATAAAAATCGCCAGGTTTTGACAGACCTTACCGCTTTTATAACAAAAATCGCCAGGTTTTGACGTACCTTACCACTTTTATAATAAAAATCGCCAAGTTTTGACATAGCTTTCCACCTTTATAATAAAAATCGCCAGGTTTTGACACACTTTACCACTTTTGTGATAAAAATCGCCTGGTTTTGACATAGCTTTCCTCTTTTATAATAAAAATCACCAGGTCATGACATACTTTACCACTTTTGTGATAAAAATCACCAGGTTTTGACATAGCTTTCCACTTTTATAATAAAATTCACCAGGTTTTGACATACTTTACCACTTTTGTGATAAAAATCGTCAGGTTTTGACATAGCTTTCCACTTGTTATCATAAAAATCATCAGGTTTTGACATACTTTATGACTTTTGTCATAAAAATCACCAGGTTTTGACATAGCTTTCCACTTTTATAATAAAAATCGCCAGGTTATGACATACTTTACCACTTTTGTGATAAAAATCGCCAGGTTTTGACATAGCTTTCCACTTTTATAATAAAAATCGCCAGGTTTTGACATACTCTACCACTTTTGTGATAAAAATCGCCAGGTTTTGACATAGCTTTCCACTTTTATAATAAAAAATCACCAGGTTTTGACATACTTTACCACTTTTGTGATAAAAATCACCAGGTTTTGACAAAGCTGTCCACTTTTATAATAAAAATCACCAGGTTTTGACCTACTTTACCACTTTTGTGATAAAAATCGTCAGGTTTTGACATAGCTTTCCACTTTTATAATAAAAATCACCAGGTTTTGACATACTTTACCACTTTTGTGATAAAAATCACCAGGTTTTGACATAGCTTTTCACTTTTATAATAAAAATCGCGAGATTATGACATACTTTACCACTTTTGTGATAAAAATCACCAGGTTTTGACATAGCTTTCCACTTTTACAATAAAAATCGCCAGGTTATGGCATACTTCACAACTTTTATAATAAAAATCGCCAGGTTTTGACATATCTTTCCACCTTTATAATAAAAATCGCCAGGTTTTGACATACCTTACCACTTTTATAACAAAAATCGCCAGGTTTTGACATACCTTACCACTTTTATAATAAAAATCGCCAGGTTTTGACATAGCTTTCCACTTTTGTAATAAAAATCGCCAGGTTTTGACAGAGCTTTCCACTTTAATAATAAAAATCACCAGGTTTTGACATACTTTACCACTTTTGTGATAAAAATCACCAGGTTTTGACATAGCTTTCCACTTTTATAATAAAAATCGCCAGGTTTTGACATACATTACCACTTTTGTTATAAACATCACCAGGTTTTGACATAGCTTTCCACTTTTATAATAAAAATCGACAGGTTTTCACATACTTTACCACTTTTGTGATAAAAATCGCCAGGTTTTGACATAGCTTTCCACTTTTACAATAAAAATCATCAGGTTTTGACATACTTTACCACTTTTGTGATAAAAATCACCAGGGTTTGACATAGCTTTCCACCTTTATAATAGAAATCACCAGGTTTTGACTTAGTTTAACCACTTTTGTGAGAAAAATCGCCAGGTTTTGACATAGCTTTCCACTTTTATATTAAAAATCACCAGCTTTTGACATACTTTACCACTTTTGTGATAAAAATCACCAGGTTTTGACATAGCTTTCTACTTTTACAATAAAAATCGCCAGGTTTTGACATACCTTAACACTTTTATAATAAAAATCGCCAGGTTGACATAGCTTTCCACTTTTATAAAAAAAATCGCCAGGTTTTGACATACCTTACCACTTTTGTGACAAAAATCGCCAGGTTTTGACATACCTTACCACTTTTATATTAAAAATCGCCAGGTTTTGACATAGTTTTCCACTTTTATAAAAAAAATCGCCAGGTTTTGACAAACTTTACCACTTTTGTGATAAAAATCACCAGGTTTTGACATAGCTTTCCACTTTCGTTATAAAAATCGCCAGGTTTTGACATAGCTTTCCACTTTTATAATAGAAATCGCCAGGTTTTGACATACTTTACCACTTTTGCGATAAAAATCGCCAGAATTTGGCATAGCTTTCCACTTTTGTGATAAAAATCGCCAGGTTTTGACATAGCTTTCCAGTTTTATAATAAAAATCACCAGGTTTTGACATACCTTACCACTTTTATAATAAAAATCGCCAGGTTTTCACATACATTACCACTTATATAATAAAAATCGCCAGGTTGACATAGCTTTACACTTTTATAAAAAAAAATCGCCAGGTTTTGACATACTTTACCACTTTTATAATACAAATCGCCAGGTTTTGACATAGCTTTCCACTTTTATAATAAAAATCACCACATTTTGACATACTTTACCACTTTCATAATAAAAATCGCCAGGTTTTGACATAGTTTTCCACTTTTATAATAAAAATCGCCGCTTTTGACATACTTTACCACTTTTATAATAAAAATCGCCAGGTTTTGACATATCTTTCCACTTTTATAATAAAAATCGCCAGGTTTTGACATACCTTACCACTTTTATTTTAAAAATCGCCAGGTTTATGACATACTTTACCACTTTTACAATAAAAATCGCCAGGTTTTGACATATCTTTCCACTTTTATAATAAAAATCGCCAGGTTTTGACATACCTTACCACTTTTATAACAAAAATCGCCAGGTTTTGACATAGCTTTCCACCTTTATAATAAAAATCGTCAGGTTTTGACACACTTTACCACTTTTGTGATAAAAATCGCCAGGTTTTGACATAGCTTTCCACTTTTATAATAAAAATCACCAGGTCATGACATACTTTACCACTTTTGTGATAAAGATCACCAGGTTTTGACATAGCTTTCCACTTTTACAATAAAATTCACCAGGTTTTGACATACTTTACACTTTTGTGATAAAAATCGTCAGGTTTTGACATAGCTTTCCACTTTTATAATAAAAATCATCAGGTTTTGACATACTTTATAACTTTTGTGATAAAAATCACCAGGTTTTGACATAGCTTTCCACTTTTATAATAAAAATCGCCAGGTTATGACATACTTTACCACTTTTGTGATAAAAATCGCGAGGTTTTGACATAGCTTTCCATTTTTATAATAAAAATCACCAGGTTTTGACATACTTTACCACTTTTGTGCTAAAAATCGCCAGGTTTAGACATAGCTTTCCACTTTTATAATAAAAATCACCAGGTTTTGACATACTTTACCACTTTTGTGATAAAATCACCAGAATTTGACATAGTTTTCCACTTTTATAATAAAAATCGCCAGGTTTAGACATACATTACCACTTTTGTGATAAAAATCACCAGGTTTTGACATAGCTTTCCACTTTTATAATAAAAATCGCCAGGTTTTGACATGGCTTTCCACATTTATAATAAAAATCGCCAGGTTTTAACATAGCTTGCCAGTTTTCTGATCAGGTTTTGACATAGCTTGCCACTTTTGTAATAAAAATCGCCAGGTTTTAACATAGCTTTCCACTTTTATAATTAAAATCACCAGGTTTTGACATACTTTACCACTTATGTGATAAAAATCGCAAGGTTTTGACATAGGTTTCCACTTTTATAAAAAAAATCGCCAGGTTTTGACATACCTTACCACTTTTGTGACAAAAATCGCCAGGTTTTGACATACCTTACCACTTTTATATTAAAAATCGCCAGGTTTTGACATAGTTTTCCACTTTTATAAAAAAAATCGCCAGGTTTTGACAAACTTTACCACTTTTGTGATAAAAATCACCAGGTTTTGACATAGCTTTCCACTTTGGTGATAAAAATCGCCAGGTTTTGACATAGCTTTCCACTTTTATAATAGAAATCGCCAGGTTTTGACATACTTTACCACTTTTTGCGATAAAATATCGCCAGAATTTGGCATAGCTTTCCACTTTTGTGATAAAAATCGCCAGGTTTGACATAGCTTTCCAGTTTTATAATAAAAATCACCAGGTTTTGACATACCTTACCACTTTTATAATAAAAATCGCCAGGTTTTCACATACCTTACCACTTTTATAATAAAAATCGCCAGGTTGACATAGCTTTAACACATTTTATAAAAAAAATCGCCAGGTTTTGACATACTTTACCACTTTTATAAATAAAAATCGCCAGGTTTTGACATAGCTTTCCACTTTTATAATAAAAATCACCACATCTTGACATACTTTACCACTTTCATAATAAAAATCGCCAGGTTTTGACATAGATTTCCACTTTTATAATAAAAATCGCCGGTTTTGACATACTTTACCACTTTTATAATAAAAATCGCCAGGTTTTGACATATCTTTCCACTTTTATAATAAAAATCGCCAGGTTTTGACATACCTTACCACTTTTATTTTAAAAATCGCCAGGTTATGACATACTTTACCACTTTTATAATAAAAATCGCCAGGTTTTGACATATCTTTCCACTTTTATAATAAAAATCGCCAGGTTTTGACATACCTTACCACTTTTATAACAAAAATCGCCAGGTTTTGACATAGCTTTCCACCTTATAATAAAAATCGCCAGGTTTTGACACACTTTACCACTTTTGTGATAAAAATCGCCAGGTTTTGACATAGCTTTCCACTTTTATAATAAAAATCACCAGGTCATGACATACTTTACCACTTTTGTGATAAAGATCACCAGGTTTTGACATAGCTTTCCACTTTTACAATAAAATTCACCAGGTTTTGACATACTTTACCACTTTTGTGATAAAAATCGTCAGGTTTTGACATAGCTTTCACTTTTATAATAAAAATCATCAGGTTTTGACATACTTTATAACTTTTGTGATAAAAATCACCAGGTTTTGACATAGCTTTCCACTTTTATAATAAAAATCGCCAGGTTATGACATACTTTACCACTTTTGTGATAAAAATCGCGAGGTTTTGACATAGCTTTCCATTTTTATAATAAAAATCACCAGGTTTTGACATACTTTACCACTTTTGTGCTAAAAATCGCCAGGTTTAGACATAGCTTTCCACTTTTATAATAAAAATCACCAGGTTTTGACATACTTTACCACTTTTGTGATAAAAATCACCAGAATTTGACATAGTTTTCCACTTTTATAATAAAAATCGCCAGGTTTAGACATACATTACCACTTTTGTGATAAAAATCACCAGGTTTTGACATAGCTTTCCACTTTTATAATAAAAATCGCCAGGTTTTGACATACTTTACCACTTTTGTGATAAAAATCGCCAGGTTTTGACATAGCTTTCCACTTTTATAATAAAAATCACCAGGTTTTGACATACTTTACCACTTTTGTGATAAAATTCGCCAGGTTTTGACATAGCTTTCCACTTTTATAATAAAAATCACCAGGTTTTGACATACTTTACCACTTTTGTGGTAAAAATCGCCAGGTTTTCACATAGCTTTCCACTTTTATATTAAAAATCACCAGGTTTTGACATACTTTACCACTTTTGTGATAAAAATCACCAGGTTTTGACATAGCTTTCTACTTTTATAATAAAAATCGCCAGGTTTTGACATACTTTACCGCTTTTGTGATAAAAATCGCCAGGTTTTGACATAGCTTTCCACTTTTACAATAAAAATCACCAGGTTGTGACATACTTTACCTTTGTTACAATAAAATTCGCAAGGTTTTGACATAGCTTTCCACTTTTATAATAAAAATCACCAGGTTTGACATACTTTACCACTTTTGGGATAAAAAATCGCCAGGTTTTGACATAGCTTTTCACTTTTATAATAAAAATCGCCAGGTTTTGACATAGCTTTCCACTTTTATAATAAAAATCGCCAGGTTTTGACATACCTTACCACTTTTTCTAATAAAAATCGCCAGGTTTTGACATAACTTTCCACTTTTATAACAAAAATCGCAAGGTTTTAGCTTTCCCCTTTTGCAAAAAAAAATGGTCAGGTTTTGACATAGCTTGCCACTTTTGTAATAAAAATCGCCAGGTTTTAACATAGCTTTCCACTTTTATAATTAAAATCACCAGGTTTTGACATACTTTACCACTTATGTGATAAAAATCGCAAGGTTTTGACATAGGTTTCCACTTTTATAATAAAAATCGCCAGGTTTCGACATACTTTACCACTGTTGTCATAAAAATCGCCAGGTTTTGACATAGCTTTCCACTTTATAATAAAAATCGCCAGGTTTTGACATGGCTTTCCACATTTATAACACAAATCGCCAGGTTTTAACATAGCTTGCCAGTTTTCTGATAAAAATCGCCAGGTTTTGACATAGCTTAACACATTTGTGACAAAAATCGCCAGGTTTTGACATAGCTTTTCACTTTTATAATAAAAATCGCCAGGTTTTGACATAGCTTGTCACTTTTATAATAAAAATCGCCAGGTTTTGACATAGCTTGCCACTTTTAAAATAAAAATCGCCAGGTTTTGACATACCTTACCACTTTTATAATACAAATCGCAAGGTTTTGACATAGCTTTCCACTTTTGCAATAAAAATGGTCAGGTTTGGACAGAGCTTTCCAATTTTATAATAAAAATCACCAGGTTTTGACATACATTACCACTTTTGTGATAAAAATCACCAGGTTTTGACATTGCTTCCACTTTTATAATAAAAATCGTCAGGTTTTGATATATTTTACAACATTTGTGATAGAAATCGGCAGGTTTGGACATAGCTTTCCACTTTTAAAATAAAAATCACCAGGTTTTGACATACTTTACCCTTTTGAGATAAAAAGCGCCAGATTTTGACATAACTTTCCAATTTTATAATAAAAAACCACCAGGTTTTGACATACTTTACCACTTTTGTGATAAAAATCACCAGCTTTTGACATAGCTTTCCACATTTATAATAAAAATCGCCAGGTTTTGACATACTTTACCACTTTTGTGATAAAAATCGCCAGGTTTTGACAAAGCTTTTCACTTTTAAAATAAAAATCACCAGGTTTTGACATACTTTACCACTTTTACAATAAAAATCGCCAGGTTTTGACATAGCTTTCCACTTTTATAATAAAAATCGCCAGGTTTTGACAGACCTTACCACTTTTATAATAAAAATCGCCAGGTTTTGACATACCTTACCACTTTTATAATAAAAATCGCCAGGTTTTGACATAGCTTTCCACTTTTATAATAAAAATCGCCAGGTTTTGACATATTTTACCACTTTTGCGATAAAAATCGCCAGGTTTTGACATAGCTTACCATTTGTATAATAAAAATCACCAGGTGTTGACATACTTTAACACTTTTGTGATAAAAATCACCAGGCTTTGACATAGCTTTCCCCTTTATAATAAAAATCACCAGGTTTTGACATACTTTACCACTTTCGTGATAAAAATCGTCAGGTTTTGACATAGCTTTCCACTTTTATAATAAAAATCACCAGGTTTTGACATACTTTACCACTTTTGTGATAAAAATCACCAGAATTTGACATAGTTTTCCACTTTTATAATAAAAATCGCCAGGTTTAGACATACATTACCACTTTTGTGATAAAAATCACCAGGTTTTGACATAGCTTTCCACTTTTATAATAAAAATCGCCAGGTTTTGACATGGCTTTCCACATTTATAATAAAAATCGCCAGGTTTTGACATAGCTTTCCACTTTTATAATAAAAATCGCCAGGTTTGACATATTTTACCACTTTTGCGATAAAAATCGCCAGGTTTTGACATAGCTTACCATTTGTATAATAAAAATCACCAGGTGTTGACATACTTTAAACACTTTTGTGATAAAAATCACCAGGCTTTGACATAGCTTTCCCCTTTATAATAAAAATCACCAGGTTTTGACATACTTTACCACTTTCGTGATAAAAATCGTCAGGTTTTGACATAGCTTTCCACTTTTATAATAAAAATCACCAGGTTTTGACATACTTTACCACTTTTGTGATAAAAATCACCAGAATTTGACATAGTTTTCCACTTTTATAATAAAAATCGCCAGGTTTAGACATACATTACCACTTTTGTGATAAAAATCACCAGGTTTTGACATAGCTTTCCACTTTTATAATAAAAATCGCCAGGTTTTGACATGGCTTTCCACATTTATAATAAAAATCGCCAGGTTTTAACATAGCTTGCCAGTTTTCTGATCAGGTTTTGACATAGCTTGCCACTTTTGTAATAAAAATCGCCAGGTTTTAACATAGCTTTCCACTTTTATAATTAAAATCACCAGGTTTTGACATACTTTACCACTTATGTGATAAAAATCGCAAGGTTTTGACATAGGTTTCCACTTTTATAAAAAAAATCGCCAGGTTTTGACATACCTTACCACTTTTGTGACAAAAATCGCCAGGTTTTGACATACCTTACCACTTTTATATTAAAAATCGCCAGGTTTTGACATAGTTTTCCACTTTTTATAAAAAAAATCGCCAGGTTTTGACAAACTTTACCACTTTTGTGATAAAAATCACCAGGTTTTGACATAGCTTTCCACTTTCGTGATAAAAATCGCCAGGTTTTTACATAGCTTTCCACTTTTATAATAGAAATCGCCAGGTTTTGACATACTTTACCACTTTTGCGATAAAAATCGCCAGAATTTGGCATAGCTTTCCACTTTTGTGATAAAAATCGCCAGGTTTTGACATAGCTTTCCAGTTTTATAATAAAAATCACCAGGTTTTGACATACCTTACCACTTTTATAATAAAAATCGCCAGGTTTTCACATACCTTACCACTTTTATAATAAAAATCGCCAGGTTGACATAGCTTTACACTTTTATAAAAAAAAAATCGCCAGGTTTTGACATACTTTACCACTTTTATAATAAAAATCGCCAGGTTTTGACATAGCTTTCCACTTTTATAATAAAAATCACCACATCTTGACATACTTTACCACTTTCATAATAACAATCGCCAGGTTTTGACATAGATTTCCACTTTTATAATAAAAATCGCCGGTTTTGACATACTTTACCACTTTTATAATAAAAATCGCCAGGTTTTGACATATCTTTCCACTTTTATAATAAAAATCGCCAGGTTTTGACATACCTTACCACTTTTATTTTAAAAATCGCCAGGTTATGACATACTTTACCACTTTTATAATAAAAATCGCCAGGTTTTGACATATCTTTCCACTTTTATAATAAAAATCGCCAGGTTTTGACATACCTTACCACTTTTATAACAAAAATCGCCAGGTTTTGACATAGCTTTCCACCTTTATAATAAAAATCGCCAGGTTTTGACACACTTTACCACTTTTGTGATAAAAATCGCCAGGTTTTGACATAGCTTTCCACTTTTATAATAAAAATCACCAGGTCATGACATACTTTACCACTTTTGTGATAAAGATCACCAGGTTTTGACATAGCTTTCCACTTTTACAATAAAATTCACCAGGTTTTGACATACTTTACCACTTTTGTGATAAAAATCGTCAGGTTTTGACATAGCTTTCCACTTTTATAATAAAAATCATCAGGTTTTGACATACTTTATAACTTTTGTGATAAAAATCACCAGGTTTTGACATAGCTTTCCACTTTTATAATAAAAATCGCCAGGTTATGACATACTTTACCACTTTTGTGATAAAAATCGCGAGGTTTTGACATAGCTTTCCATTTTTATAATAAAAATCACCAGGTTTTGACATACTTTACCACTTTTGTGCTAAAAATCGCCAGGTTTAGACATAGCTTTCCACTTTTATAATAAAAATCACCAGGTTTTGACATAGCTTTCCACTTTTATAATAAAAATCGCCAGGTTTTGACATGGCTTTCCACATTTATAATAAAATCGCCAGGTTTTGACATAGCTTTCCACTTTTATAATAAAAATCGCCAGGTTTTGACATATTTTACCACTTTTGCGATAAAAATCGCCAGGTTTTGACATAGCTTACCATTTGTATAATAAAAATCACCAGGTGTTGACATACTTTAACACTTTTGTGATAAAAATCACCAGGCTTTGACATAGCTTTCCCCTTTATAATAAAAATCACCAGGTTTTGACATACTTTACCACTTTCGTGATAAAAATCGTCAGGTTTTGACATAGCTTTCCACTTTTATAATAAAAATCACCAGGTTTTGACATACTTTACCACTTTTGTGATAAAAAATCACCAGAATTTGACATAGTTTTCCACTTTTATAATAAAAATCGCCAGGTTTAGACATACATTACCACTTTTGTGATAAAAATCACCAGGTTTTGACATAGCTTTCCACTTTTATAATAAAAATCGCCAGGTTTTGACATGGCTTTCCACATTTATAATAAAAATCGCCAGGTTTTAACATAGCTTGCCAGTTTTCTGATCAGGTTTTGACATAGCTTGCCACTTTTGTAATAAAAATCGCCAGGTTTTAACATAGCTTTCCACTTTTATAATTAAAATCACCAGGTTTTGACATACTTTACCACTTATGTGATAAAAATCGCAAGGTTTTGACATAGGTATCCACTTTTATAAAAAAAAATCGCCAGGTTTTGACATACCTTACCACTTTTGTGACAAAAAATCGCCAGGTTTTGACATACCTTACCACTTTTATATTAAAAATCGCCAGGTTTTGACATAGTTTTCCACTTTTATAAAAAAAATCGCCAGGTTTTGACAAACTTTACCACTTTTGTGATAAAAATCACCAGGTTTTGACATAGCTTTCCACTTTCGTGATAAAAATCGCCAGGTTTTGACATAGCTTTCCACTTTTATAATAGAAATCGCCAGGTTTTGACATACTTTACCACTTTTGCGATAAAAATCGCCAGAATTTGGCATAGCTTTCCACTTTTGTGATAAAAATCGCCAGGTTTTGACATAGCTTTCCAGTTTTATAATAAAAATCACCAGGTTTTGACATACCTTACCACTTTTATAATAAAAATCGCCAGGTTTTCATATACCTTACCACTTTTATAATAAAAATCGCCAGGTTGACATAGCTTTACACTTTTATAAAAAAAAAATCGCCAGGTTTTGACATACTTTACCACTTTTATAATAAAAATCGCCAGGTTTTGACATAGCTTTCCACTTTTATAATAAAAATCACCACATCTTGACATACTTTACCACTTTCATAATAACAATCGCCAGGTTTTGACATAGATTTCCACTTTTATAATGAAAATCGCCGGTTTTGACATACTTTACCACTTTTATAATAAAAATCGCCAGGTTTTGACATATCTTTCCACTTTTATAATAAAAATCGCCAGGTTTTGACATACCTTACCACTTTTATTTTAAAAATCGCCAGGTTATGACATACTTTACCACTTTTATAATAAAAATCGCCAGGTTTTGACATATCTTTCCACTTTTATAATAAAAATCGCCAGGTTTTGACATACCTTACCACTTTTATAACAAAAATCGCCAGGTTTTGACATAGCTTTCCACCTTTATAATAAAAATCGCCAGGTTTTGACACACTTTACCACTTTTGTGATAAAAATCGCCAGGTTTTGACATAGCTTTCCACTTTTATAATAAAAATCACCAGGTCATGACATACTTTACCACTTTTGTGATAAAGATCACCAGGTTTTGACATAGCTTTCCACTTTTACAATAAAATTCACCAGGTTTTGACATACTTTACCACTTTTGTGATAAAAATCGTCAGGTTTTGACATAGCTTTCCACTTTTATAATAAAAATCATCAGGTTTTGACATACTTTATAACTTTTGTGATAAAAATCACCAGGTTTTGACATAGCTTTCCACTTTTATAATAAAAAATCGCCAGGTTATGACATACTTTACCACTTTTGTGATAAAAATCGCGAGGTTTTGACATAGCTTTCCATTTTTATAATAAAAATCACCAGGTTTTGACATACTTTACCACTTTTGTGCTAAAAATCGCCAGGTTTAGACATAGCTTTCCACTTTTATAATAAAAATCACCAGGTTTTGACATACTTTACCACTTTTGTGATAAAAATCACCAGAATTTGACATAGTTTTCCACTTTTATAATAAAAATCGCCAGGTTTAGACATACATTACCACTTTTGTGATAAAAATCACCAGGTTTTGACATAGCTTTCCACTTTTATAATAAAAATCGCCAGGTTTTGACATACTTTACCACTTTTGTGATAAAAATCGCCAGGTTTTGACATAGCTTTCCACTTTTATAATAAAAATCACCAGGTTTTGACATACTTTACCACTTTTGTGATAAAATTCGCCAGGTTTTGACATAGCTTTCCACTTTTATAATAAAAATCACCAGGTTTTGACATACTTTACCACTTTTGTGGTAAAAATCGCCAGGTTTTCACATAGCTTTCCACTTTTATATTAAAAATCACCAGGTTTTGACATACTTTACCACTTTTGTGATAAAAATCACCAGGTTTTGACATAGCTTTCTACTTTTATAATAAAAATCGCCAGGTTTTGACATACTTTACCGCTTTTGTGATAAAAATCGCCAGGTTTTGACATAGCTTTCCACTTTTACAATAAAAATCACCAGGTTGTGACATACTTTACCACTTTTACAATAAAATTCGCAAGGTTTTGACATAGCTTTCCACTTTTATAATAAAAATCACCAGGTTTGACATACTTTACCACTTTTGGGATAAAAATCGCCAGGTTTTGACATAGCTTTTCACTTTTATAATAAAAATCGCCAGGTTTTGACATAGCTTTCCACTTTTATAATAAAAATCGCCAGGTTTTGACATACCTTACCACTTTTCTAATAAAAATCGCCAGATTTTGACATAACTTTCCACTTTTATAACAAAAATCGCAAGGTTTTAGCTTTCCCCTTTTGCAAAAAAAAATGGTCAGGTTTTGACATAGCTTGCCACTTTTGTAATAAAAATCGCCAGGTTTTAACATAGCTTTCCACTTTTATAATTAAAATCACCAGGTTTTGACATACTTTACCACTTATGTGATAAAAATCGCAAGGTTTTGACATAGGTTTCCACTTTTATAATAAAAATCGCCAGGTTTCGACATACTTTACCACTGTTGTCATAAAAATCGCCAGGTTTTGACATAGCTTTCCACTTTTATAATAAAAATCGCCAGGTTTTGACATGGCTTTCCACATTTATAACAAAAATCGCCAGGTTTTAACATAGCTTGCCAGTTTTCTGATAAAAATCGCCAGGTTTTGACATAGCTTAACACATTTGTGACAAAAATCGCCAGGTTTTGACATAGCTTTTCACTTTTATAATAAAAATCGCCAGGTTTTGACATAGCTTTTCACTTTTATAATAAAAATCGCCAGGTTTTGACATAGCTTGCCACTTTTAAAATAAAAATCGCCAGGTTTTGACATACCTTACCACTTTTATAATACAAATCGCAAGGTTTTGACATAGCTTTCCACTTTTGCAATAAAAATGGTCAGGTTTGGACAGAGCTTTCCAATTTTATAATAAAAATCACCAGGTTTTGACATACATTACCACTTTTGTGATAAAAATCACCAGGTTTTGACATTGCTTTCCACTTTTATAATAAAAATCGTCAGGTTTTGATATATTTTACAACATTTGTGATAGAAATCGGCAGGTTTTGACATAGCTTTCCACTTTTAAAATAAAAATCACCAGGTTTTGACATACTTTACCCTTTTGAGATAAAAAGCGCCAGATTTTGACATAACTTTCCAATTTTATAATAAAAACCACCAGGTTTTGACATACTTTACCACTTTTGTGATAAAAATCACCAGCTTTTGACATAGCTTTCCACATTTATAATAAAAATCGCCAGGTTTTGACATACTTTACCACTTTTGTGATAAAAATCGCCAGGTTTTGACAAAGCTTTTCACTTTTAAAATAAAAATCACCAGGTTTTGACATACTTTACCACGTTTACAATAAAAATCGCCAGGTTTTGACATAGCTTTCCACTTTTATAATAAAAATCGCCAGGTTTTGACAGACCTTACCACTTTTATAATAAAAATCGCCAGGTTTTGACATACCTTACCACTTTTATAATAAAAATCGCCAGGTTTTGACATAGCTTTCCACTTTTATAATAAAAATCGCCAGGTTTTGACATATTTTACCACTTTTGCGATAAAAATCGCCAGGTTTTGACATAGCTTACCATTTGTATAATAAAAATCACCAGGTGTTGACATACTTTAACACTTTTGTGATAAAAATCACCAGGCTTTGACATAGCTTTCCACTTTTATAATAAAAATCACCAGGTTTTGACATACTTTACCACTTTTGTGATAAAAATCGTCAGGTTTTGACATAGCTTTCCACTTTTATAATAAAAATCACCAGGTTTTGATATACTTTACCACTTTTGTGATAAAAATCACCAGGTTTTGACATAAATTTCCACTTTTATAATAAAAATCGCCAGGTTTTGACATGGCTTTCCACATTTATAATAAAAATCGCCAGGTTTTGACATACCTTACCACTTTTATAACAAACATCGCCAGGTTTTGACATAGCTTACCACTTTTATAACAAAAATCGCCAGGTTTTGACATAGCTTTCCACCTTTATAATAAAAATCGCCAGGTTTTGACATATCTTTCCACTTTT
>CM062291.1:41229804-41419353 GCA_031216915.1 Pictodentalium vernedei | reverse complement strand
GATTAGCCATTGTGCAAAAGTATGTGACCTTAAACACCAATAAATAAATAAATAAATAAATAAAAGATAAGCGATTGATGAGAATTTTATTCTTTTTTCTAAAAGCACTTTCACATTATTCAACACACACATGAAAATGTCAGGTCTGTACAAAGACACACATCTAGGATGGCATTTTCATGGGAGTGATTTATTCATTCGCCTACTGCTCACCTTAAAAATATTAAGGAGGGCGAAAACTTACCCTCTTGGTCTTAGAAAGTAATGATTACATTAATAACTCTGCAATGTTAGTGGTCTCTTTAAGATGGTCACACTGCCTCCCCCCCCCCCCCCCCCTCCACACACACACCTTCGGGCCTTGCCAAGGCCCAGAGTGTAGGGGGAGCAGTGTCTCACAGAGACTACCTTGTTACTAGCACCAAATAAAATATACAAAAACATTTGAAATTCATTAATGGTAAAACTTCATTTTACCACTTTTAGCTTTTGTAAGCTTGAGGAGAGCTAATCACCAACCCCCCCCCCCCCCCCCCCCCCTGCCCCCCCCCCCCCCCCCCCCCCCAGCCTATGCAAGGGAAGTGATTTTTAGCCCTCCTACATTTTTAAGAATGCCAGACGAGATAGTACTGGTACTGAGAAAAATATCCTTTATACATTTAACCTTTTATCCAACACACAGAAGTCAAAATTTATTTCAATTATTTTTTTTAATTTTTCCAAAGATTTTAATAAAACCATATCTTGTGACTCCCTCATTGGAATGAGCTCGACATGCTGTGGCTTTGCTAAAAAAAAATTTTTTTTTAAGTATTGGGGTTTTTTTTGACTGCTCACTCAGTAATTTATGTGGGTGGATGTGGAAGATTCGTTAGGTAAAGGGTTAAGTATGTAGCTGTTGACTATACCATTTTTTGTAATGACAAAGCGTGGATCCCTGTTGATTGAATAGTCACTTTGCCAATGAAAATTATTCAATTAAATTCAATTCAATTAACAGGAGTATTCAATTAACAGGGATTGTGTCACTTTCCTATATACTGGAGATAAACTTAGCATTTATTCTATTATATCTTGTTTGACAGAGCTCCATGAGCTCTGTCAGACAAGATATAATAGATTAAATGCCTATATTGTATGTACTGAGGCCAAATAGGTCTATAAAGAAAAGAAAAACTGGGAGAGCCAGGGTAATTTCTTGACAGGTTACAAGATTTTTAGCTCATCTTGACAAAGTCAAGCTGAGCTAATCTCATCGCTTCCCGTCCGTCGTCCGTCGTCCGTCAACACCATGTTTTGGTCTTCTCCTCCAAAGCCACTGGGCCAATTCAAGTGAAAGTTTGTGTGAGTGATGGTCCCAAAGGGGCATTTCATTTTTTGTTCAACTCAGCATGCCCAGCCCCATAGGGAGGGAGTGGGGGGAAATGCACCCAAATATTTTAAAAATCTTCTTCTCAAGAACCAGTGTGTACAATGACTTGATATTTGGTATGGAGCTTCCATATGAGGTGTAGAATCAAGTTTGTTCAAACGAAGTTCGTGAAGTAATATTTGGCTTTGTAATAGGAGAGGTAAGATTTTTGGCCCCGCCCAAAATTTCTATTTTCTGAACCGCGGGTCCGGTATGAACCAAATTTGGTTTGTGGTATTATTGGGTCATAAGTACGTGACCCATGCAAAAAAAAAAATTCCCGCTTCCCCATGGGAACCCTGGGAGCTAAAAATAGAAATATTTTCAAACGCCCATATTTCCCAAACCCCACGGAACAGAGAGCTTTTATTTGGTATGAATTATCCTTATGACCAGTAGAATTGAATGGTAAAAAAAAATATTGCCATCGTTTATGTTAGGGTGTTCAGTAATGGGCATCGAAAAAATGCTGAGTCAGCATATTTGCAAAAATTAAAAAAAATCTTTTCTCCAGAACCAATCATCAGAATCTTTTGATATTTGGTATACAGCATTCATAGGGGGGTCAGATAAAAGTTTGTTGAAATAAAGCTCATTGGTTCATATTTGGGCTCTCTACAGGAGCCCGAAGTTTTAACATAGGGTAATATGGGGAATATTCTTTAAAAATCTTCTTCTTCAGAACCACCAGTCAGAATCTTTTAATATTTGGTATACATCATTGTTATGAGGGTCAGATTCTAGATTGTTCAAACCAAGTCCCTAGGATAATATTTGGGCTTCCTACGGAAGCCCAAATTTTATCTTTGTTCAATATGGAGGGTAATTTAAAAAAATCTTCTTCTTCAGATCCATCAGTCAGAATGCTTTGATATTTGGTATGCAACATCTCTATGGGGGTCAGATTCAAGTTGTTCAAATCAGATTCCTAGGTATATATTTGGGCTCACTATGGTAGCCCAAATTTTTACTTAGTGCAATATGAGAAAATTTCTTTAAAAATCTTCTTCTTCAGATCCACCAGTCGGAATACTTTTATATTTGGTATACAACATCTCTAGGGGGGTCAGATTCCAGGTTGTTCAATTCGAGTGCCTAGGTTAATATTTGGGCTCCATATGGGAACATGAAATTTAACTTAGTACAATATGAGGGAATTTCTTCAAAAATCTTCTTCTTCAGATTCACTTGTCAGAATGCTTTCACATTTGGTATACAACATCTCTAGGGGGGTCAGATTCAAGTTTGTTCAAATGGGATCCATATGTCAATATTTGGGCTCGCTATGGAGAAATTTCTTTACAATTTCTCTTCTTCAGATCCAACAGTCAGAATGCTTTCATATTCGGTACACAACATCTCTAGGGAAGTCAGATTTAACTGTGTTCAAATCAAGAGCCTGGGTTAATATTTGGGCTCTCTATGGGAGCCGGAATTGGCCATTTTGCTGAAGAATTAAAAATTTTGTATTCAGTACCTTCTAGAGGTACTAAGATTAATCCACATAGGTTGTATCTAGGGGCTTCATAGGGGAGCTCTACATTTTACTTATGATCAACTGAAGAAAAGGCATGATGCCCAGATTATTTTTGTCACACCTGAGGGACTCAAGGATTGACAGTGTAGCCTATGGAGATGGCTTGCTTAATGTAGACTCATTCTTGGACTCTGTTTAAATTGTGTTCTGTACAAGATGAGCGCTTCAGGCCCCGTGGGGCCTCTTGTTTACTCAATTAACAGGAGTTTACTCTATAACCTATATTCAGTTAATAGGTCAAATTTGTAATGGAGGTATGGTAAATGGTTTTGTGTTGGGAAATGGTATTCAATTAACAGGGTTATTCAGTTAAGAGATATCCAGTTGAGTGGGCTCCACTGTACCATGCTGTCCTAACATGTACCACAACTGATATATAACAGTGTATGGAAGCCTCTGTACATCTGTACCCCCCCCCCCCCCCCTTCCCCCTCCTCTCCCAAGTTTGAAAGCTCCTTCATCCCTGATTTTCAGATCACCTCATGGTAACCCCTGAAAGTGGAACATTGCTTGTTAGCTGCAGTAAACAAGTTTTGCTTTAATGGTGAAATAGGACCAGGAACCAATGCCTGGGGTGTATGTCCTCTAAAGTGGGCAGCATGGGTATAAATGATTGGCAAATCTTGACCTCATCCTTTTGTTGTGGTCATGAGATAGCAAAATGTTGTAAAGTGTAACTGTGGGGAAATTAGATCATTAAAAGTGCTTGTCAACTTTAACATTTATTCACAAATGACATTAACCTGCAGTACTTCTACTCAAAAGCTGATAGTGAGAAACAACCATTAAATAAATAAATTTTCATATCAGATGTGTCAATTCTGATCGCAATCTCAAAACTACAGACTTGATTATTGAAAGAAACTTCATGAAGAAGATTATTTGTGAAAATAAAATTCCAACTTTGTTTTTTTTTATTATTCTATATTTTTATTAAGCTTTGATTTGTATTTTTGTCCTTAAATTTAAATAAGCATTGTAGAAAGGAATCCCAAAAAATTCAAAATAGAAGACCAAGAATTGTTGGAGAGAAGACATTTCATTGATACAACAAAAAGGAAAATAAAGGTAGGTATTTAATGCTCAGGCATCAATTCACGCTGAAAAATTAAGTCATATTCCCCTGTCGGTCGGCAAAACGAAATATCAAAATGATATTTAGAAATCGATATTTCATCGTAGGTTCGGATGACGAATCACATGTACTTTAAACGAGTCAGCACATCAGTAATGAATTCCAGAGTCCCAAATACAAACGAATTCGAATAATTGATAGTGACAGTGACTAAATCAATTCATTAAATCAGCGGTTTCAAAGTTTGACTTTCTCATTCACCTTCCAGCAAAAAGCCGAAATCACTTCAAATTTCTTCAGTTCAACTTCACACGTCTTCAGTGCATTGAGTTCAAAAAAAATAAAATGACGTGTCTTGTTATTGAAAATAAGAAAGTGGTGTTTTTTGTTATTGTTCTATTTCTTCGAAACACATTGCGATTATTTCAATTCGCCAGCCTTGGTAAATCGTAAAGTTAGGGGAGAAATAAGATGGGACTACTTTTTGTGCGGATATTCACACATTCCAATGGTTGGAGTTTGGTTGTTGTAATTTTTGTATGGACGCCGGTTCGGCACATAAATTTTGCGCCTTAATGGCAAATAAAGGCCACAAATTGGAGAGTTTGTAGTCATAGAGCATTAAATAAAAAGAAAATTCACGAAAATTTGATGAATACCGAAAATATCTTGTTCGTGGCTACAAGAAATATGAGGATCTTCACTCGCGACTGCGTCGCTCGTGAAGATCCTCATATTTCTTTGTAGCCACTCACGAGATATTTTCGGTATTCATCAAATTTTCGTGAATATCCTCTATGTATTTTTTCATTAAAAAGTGACTAAAAGTCCTTTCTGTTCAAGCTGAGTGGTATGATCATTTTCAGTGAGGTCACTGAAAGAGCTTCCGGCTGGTATGTCTGAAGCCATGTCCACCTCGTAGAGTCTAATAAGTAATATCTATAGGAAAAGTCACTCGGAAGTGCGAGAGAACCCTTTATGTTGGAGATCCCATATGGATTTAATAACTTAATATAATAATTTGGTAACTGTCTCCCTGGTTTCGCTCGATTTGAGCTTCGTCATAGACTACTGTCTGCCCGACATTTCTACCCACCTGTCATTTTATATATATATGAGAGAGCTACCACACAATACAAAAGTCTTTGATGAAGCTCAAATCGAGCGAAGCCGGTTAGACAGTTACCAAATTATTATGCCCCCGAAAACTTTTTTCGGGGGTATGTAGTCGAGGTCTCTGTTCATCCGTCCGTACTTATGTACATCCGTCCATACGAACATTTTGTATTATAACTCAAGCATCAGTTGTCGGATTTTAATATTCTTTGGTATGGTGATAGGGCAGCTTGGGGGAACGGATGCCCTTGTACCTAGCATTTCGTCCATTTATGTTTGGTAGAGTTATGGCCCCTGTTTGTTTTTGGGCTCTGTTTCTGACTAAGGTAAATTGTACCATAGGCTATAGGGCAAAGTGCTGCCCAATTTTTTTTTTTAGTTCATTATTTTTCTGCGGCCCAGTGCTTGCAGGGGAGGTTGCATGACATTTTAACCTCTACATATCAATATGTCCATATAAATATGGATGACACAAGAATTATAGTGATTTTGGTTCCAGACCATTTAAAATTGTATCACCGCACTAGTCGATTTCAAATTTTATTTGCTTATTACTAATGTCAAAATACAGGTCAAGTTCGATTTGGAGGTTCACTCCGACCATTCTTGAAAGAGTTACGCCTCTTTTTGAATTAAAAAATCACAAATTTCCCAATTTCAGCTTTATTCTTACTGTCCAGTGCCTATAGGGGAAGTGCTGCCCGATTTTTTTTAGCCCACTATTCCTGTGCTGCCCAGTGCTTGGTTGTATGTCATTGTAACCTACTACATGTTGATATAACCATATAAATATGGATGCCAATTTCAGCTTTATTCTTACTGTCCAGTGTCTTATTGGGGAAGTCTGCCCAATTTTTTTTTTAGTCCACTATCCCAATTTTTAGCTTAACTTGACATAGTCAAGATCAGCTATTGCCATCACGCGTGCAGAAGTCTGTGAGTCTGTGACGTCTGTTCACATTTTCCTTTAGCATGGGCTACCCCCCGCAGTTCTTGTCTGATCATCACGAAATTTCATATGCAGGTTTGGGGTCATGTCTAGATGAGAACGTCCCCTTTTGGTCGCGATCGGGCAAAACCTGAAAACCATTAGCACAGTCTACAGGTCGTATTTAAGAAGGGATTTCATTGTAACTTGGTAGGATGCCTCTGTATAATGCCTAGATGAGAACGTCCCCTTTTGGGCATGACCTATCAACCGTGATGGCTGCCCAAGCCTGAAACCCAAAAACTTTTAGCACAGTCTGCAGGTCATGTTTAATGTGGAGGGATTTCATTGTAACTTGGTAGGATGACTCCTTATGATGTCTAGATGAGAATTTCCCCATTTGGGCATGATCTGCCAACCGTGACGACTGCCCGAGCCCCAAACCCGAAAACCCTTACCACAGTCTACAGGTCATATTTATTGAGGAATTTCATTGTAACTTGGTGGGTTGACTTCATACAATGTCTAGATGAGAAAGTCACCTTTTGGGCATGATTGGGCAACTGTGACAGCTACAGGGGCCCAAAGCCCGAAAACCATTAGCACAGTCTAGAGGTCATATTTATGAAGGGATTTCATTGTAACTTGGTAGGATGACTCCAAATAATGTCTAGATGAGAACATCCCATTTTGATCGCGATCATGAAGCCTTGATGGGTGCCCGAGCCCAAAAACCTTTAGCACAGGCAAAAGGTCATATTTATGGAAGGATTTCATTGTAACCTGTTAGGTTGACTCCATGTAATGCCTAGATGATGACATCCCCTTTTGGTCGTGATGGGTCGTTGTGATGGCTACTAGTGCCCGAAGCCCGAAAACCTTGAGCACAGTCTACAGGTCATATTTATGAAGGGATTTCATTGTAACTTCTTAGGATCACTCCAGATGATGCCCAGATGAGATTGTCCCCTATGGTTGCGATCATTCAGCCATGATGGCTGCCCGAGCCCAAAGCCCGAAAACCTTTAGCACAGTCTACAGGTCATATTTATGAAGGGATTTCATTGTAACTTGGTAGGTTAACTTCATATAATGTCTAGATGAGAACGTCCCATTTTGGCCATGATCATTCAGCCTTGATGGGTGCCTGAGCCCAAAAACCTTTAGCATAGGCAAAAGTCCCTGTTTGGCCATGATTGGGCTACTGTGAGATTGTCCCCTATGGTTGCGATCATTCAGCCATGATGGCTGCCCGAGCCCGAAGCCCGAAAACCTTTAGCACAGTCTACAGGTCATATTTATGAGGGGATTTCATTGTAACTTGGTAGGATGACTCCAAATAATGTCTAGATGAGAACGTCCCATTTTGGCCATGATCATTCAGCCTTGATGGGTGCCCGAGCCCAAAAACCTTTAGCATAGGCAAAATGTTATATTTATAGAAGAATTTCATTGTAACCTGTAAGGTTGACTCCATATAATGCCTAGATGATGACATCCCCTTTTGGTCGTGATTGGTCAACTGTGATGGCTACAGGTGCCCGAAGCCCGAAAACCTTGAGCACAGTCTACAGGTCATATTTATGAAGGGATTTCATTGTAACTTCGCAGGATCACTCCAGATGAGATTGTCCCCTTTGGTTGCGATCATTCAACCATGATGGCTGCCCGAGCCCGAAGCCCGAAAACCTTAAGCACAGTCTACAGGTCATATTTATGAAGGGATTTCATTGTAACTTGGTAGGTTGACTTCATATAATGTCTAGATGAGAACGTCCCCTTTTGGACATGATTGGGCAACTTTGACGGCTAAAGGTGCCCGAAGCCTGAAAAACTTTTGCACTGTCTACAGGTCATATTTATGAGGGGATTTCATTGTAACTTGGTAGGATGGCTCCAAATAATGTCTAGATGAGAACGTCCCATTTTGGCCATGATCATTCAGCCTTGATGGGTGCCCGAGCCCAAAAACCTTTAGCATAGGCAAAAGGTTATATGTATAGAAGGATTTCATTGTAACCTGTAAGGTTGACTCCATATAATGCCTAGATGATGACATCCCCTTTTGGTCGTGATTGGTCAACTGTGATGGCTACAGGTGCCCGAAGCCCGAAAACCTTGAGCACAGTCTACAGGTCATATTTATGAAGGGATTTCATTGTAACTTCGCAGGATCACTCCAGATGAGATTGTCCCCTTTGGTTGCGATCATTCAACCATGATGGCTGCCCGAGCCCGAAGCCCGAAAACCTTAAGCACAGTCTACAGGTCATATTTATGAAGGGATTTCATTGTAACTTGGTAGGTTGACTTCATATAATGTCTAGATGAGAACGTCCCCTTTTGGACATGATTGGGCAACTTTGACGGCTAAAGGTGCCCGAAGCCCAAAAACCTTTTGCACTGTCTGCAGGTCATATTTATGAAGGGATTTCATTGTATCTTGGTAGGATGACTCCAAATAATGTCTAGATGAGAACATCCCATTTTGGCCGTGATCATTCAGCCTTGATGGGTGCCCGAGCCCAAAAACCTTTAGCATAGGCAAAAGGTTATATTTATAGAAGGATTTCATTGTAACCTGTTAGGTTGACTCCATATAATGCCTAGATGATGACATCCCCTTTTGGTCGTGATTGGTCAACTTTGATGGCTACAGGTGCCCGAAGCCCAAAAACCTTGAGCACAGTCTACAGGTCATATTTATGAAGGGATTTCATTGTAACTTCGCAGGATCACTCCAGATGATGTGCAGATGAGATTGTCCCCTTTGATTGCGATCATTCAACCATGATGGCTGCCCGAGCCCGAAGCCCGAAAACCTTTAGCACAGTCTACAGGTCATATTTATGAAGGGATTTCATTGTAACTTGGTAGGTTAACTTCATATAATGTCTAGATGAGAACGTCCCCTTTTGGACATGATTGGGCTACTGTGACGGCTAAAGGTGCTCGAAGCCCGAAAACCTTTAGCACTGTCTACAGGTCATATTTATGAGGGGATTTCATTGTAACTTGGTAGGATGACTCCAAATAATGTCTAGATGAGAACGTCCCATTTTGATCGTGATCATTCAGCCTTGATGGGTGCCCGAGCCCAAAAACCTTTAGTATAGGTAAAAGGTCATATTTATGGAAGGATTTCATTGTAACCTATTAGGTTGACTCCATATAATGTCTAGATGATGACATCCCCTTTTTGGTCGTGATTGGTCAGCTGTGATGGCTACAAGTGCCCGAAGCCCAAAAACCTTGAGCACAGTGTACAGGTCATATTTATGAAGGGATTTCATTGTAACTTCGTAGGATCACTCCAGATGATGCCCAGATGAGATTGTTCCCTTTGATTGCTATCATTCAACCATGATGGCTGCCCGAGCCCGAAGCCCAAAAACCTTAAGCACAGTCTACAGGTCATATTTATGAAGGGATTTCATTGTAACTTGGTAGGTTTACTTCATATAATGTCTAGATGAGAACGTCCCCTTTTGGACATGATTGGGCAACTTTGATGGCTAAAGGTGCCCGAAGCCTGAAAAACTTTTGCACTGTCTACAGGTCATATTTATGAAGGGATTTCATTGTAACTTGGTAGGATGACTCCAAATAATGTCTAGATGAGAACGTCCATTTTGGCCCTGATCATTCAGCCTTGATGGGTGCCCGAGCCCAAAAACCTTTAGCATAGGCAAAAGGTTATATTTCTAGACAGATTTCATTGTAACCTGTTAGGTGGACTCCATATAATGCCTAGATGATGACATCCCCTTTTGGTCGTGATTGGTCAACTGTGATGGCTACAGGTGCCCGAAGCCCGAAAACCTTGAGTACAGTCTACAGGTCATATTTATGAAGGGATTTCATTGTAACGTCGCAGGATCACTCCAGATGATGCCCAGATGAGATTGTCCCCTTTGGTTGCGATCATTCAACCATGATGGCTGCCCGAGCCCAAAGCCCGAAAACCTTTAGCACAGTCTACAGGTCATATTTATGAAGGGATTTCATTGTAACTTGGTAGGTTGACTTCATATAATGTCTAGATGAGAACGTCCCCTTTTGGACACGATTGGGCAACTGTGACGGCTTCAGGGGCCCAAAGCCCGAAAACCTTTAGAACAGTCTACAGGTCATAATTATGAAGGGATTTCATTGTAGCATGGTAGGATGACTCCAAATAGTGTCCTGATGAGAATATCCCCTTTTGGTTGCGATCATTCAACCATGATGGCTGCCAGAGCCCAAAGCCCCAAAACCTTTAGCACAGTCTACAGGTCATATTTATTAAGGGATTTCATTGTAACTTGGTAGATTGACTTCATATAATGTCTAGATGAGAACGTCCCCTTTGAACGCAATTGGGAAACTGACGGCTAAAGGTGCCCGAAGCCCGAAAACCTTTAGCACAGTCCACAGGCCATATTTATGAGGGGATTTTAATGTAACTTGATAGGATGACTCGTTTTGGAATAATTTCACTGTAACTTGGTAACTTTTGTTGATATACGTTAACTGTGAGGGCCACATACATTAACTGTGAGGTCATATTAACCCACCCCTCAGCTCTTTAGTACAGTGTACACCTCATATTATTTTTATCATAAACATAGCACACAGGGAACAGAAATGAACATATTCCCAATTATCACAATTCTTGTCTTATTTCATAATCCTTTCATAAACATTGAAAATTATCCTTTTCATCAAACACAACACACAAGTTAAGCTACAGTGTCATTGACACTTTCATTTCTAGTCCACTCTTTCTGTACTGCCCAGCATTTGCAGGGCAGGTTTGCATGTCATTTTAACCTACTACATATCGATATATTCTTATAAATATGGATGACACAAGAATCATAGTGTTTTTTAATTCCATTCATTCAAAGTTGTTTGGATGAACCAATTCTCTTCAAACATTCAGAAGTTATTTATTTACATGCAAGTCTGACTTTGCTACCTTCATTGTATCAGCACACGCGTTAGCGTTGCTCTTGTTATATTAAGTTATCAAATCCATACAGGATCTCCACCTTAAGAGTGCTCTCGCACTTCGGAGTAACTTTTCCTATAGGTATGTATTTTTTCACTGCGCATATAATCAAGCCTGAACATAAGCAACCTATCATTTGCACAATGAGGTCCCCAGAGGGTGAATTTGCTGATACTATCCCATACAGTGGGCCAAGTTATCCTCTGGGTACATCTTTCTGTTTTGGCTTGAGACCTTTTATTCAGATTGAGGTTCACAGAGGGTAAATTTTGTGATGCTACCCTGCTGTGCAGGGTAGCATCACGAAATTCACCCTCTGGGGACCTCATTTTGCAGATGACAGTCTGCTTATTTTCAGTCTTGCATATAATACTGTTATCATAAAATTGTTTCTGTGGTAACTTTTGAAAGTGAAGCAGTTCTTATTTACTGTGGTAAACAATCTGTTACTGCTAAAAATAGGACTGATAACAAAACCTGGGATGGAACACAGGGGTCTGGAAATGTATAATACATATATTATAGAACAAAGATATGTCCATACAAATTTATCCTAAGCCTAAAAAGGTTAAAAATCTGTTTCTCAGGCCCTCATGTATGGTCCTTTTGCCTCCCGCCTGCTTTCTTTTTATAACCAATGCAAACTTAAAAAAATAAAAATGAAATAGTTTATGTTTGATATTGAACCAAAGTTAATAAAATTGATAAATTTTTCCCTTGAGTGCAGCAAGGCTTTGCAATGCTTTAGCATTGCAAAGCCTTGTTGCACTCAAGGTATGAAATACACCACCACCCATGCTGTTCTGTATATTATGAAGCCTAAAACATAAAACAACTAAGAACATGAACTTTTGATGGCAAAAAAAAGAAATAATTATAAAAATAAAATGAAAATACACCTGCCCATATGCAATTTTACAAAAAATGGCCTAAACAACAGAAGATCTACTTTGTGAAGCTTTATATTTCTGTATTATTCCCTATAATCCACATTATGTATATAAACGTAGAATACTAAAAGTTTTGGTCATTTTATACGCTCGTTTGAAAAACGGTTGTATTATGTAATCAGTCTGTCTGTCTGTCCATCTGTCCGACCATCCGTCCATCCATCTGTTAACATTTTTGGTTTCCGACTGATAACTCCAGTTTTGATCTCAACCAAAGTTGTTATATGTGTATTTTTCAGCTAATAATACAGTCCAAGTTTGAATATGGGTTCCAGCCAATTATTTTTAGCTGACCTGAGCGAAGCTCAAGGGGAGCTTTACCAGTCACTTTCCATCTGCCGTGATCCGCCGTCCTCCTACGTCCATCTGTCGTAAACGTTACATTATCGACTTCTTAACTACTCAACCAAATTGAACCAATATCTGGTGTGCATGTTCCCTATCATATGTCAATTCAAGTTTGTCCTATGTTCCTTGTAGGAACCCTAGGAGCTAAAAATAGAAAATATTTTCAAATGCCCATATTCGCCTAATCACACGGAACAGAGAACTGTTATTTGGTGTGAAGCATCCTTAGGACCAGTAGAATTGAATGATAAAAAAAAATTGCCATTGTTCGGCTTTGTTAGTATGCTCTGTAGGGGTGGGGGGGGGGGGGTGGTGGGGTGGGGTGGGGGGGAATGGGGGGCATTGAAAAAATGCTGAGTCAGCATATTTGCAAATATTAAATAAAATTTCTTCTCCAGAACCACTGACCAGAATCTTCTGATATTTGGCATATACAGCATCCATAGGGGGTCAGATACAAGTGTGTTCAATTTAAACCCCTTGTTTCGTATATGGGCTCAGTACAGAAGCCCAAATCTGAACTTAGGGCAGTATGAGAAATAAGCTTTAAAAATCTTCTTCAGAACCGCTGGTCTGAAAAAGTTGTTCATAGTGTTCTTCTTTGAAAACTCTACCAGTAAGATGCATTTATCTTGAGTGTTTTTACATTATTGTTGGTCATTTGCAGCCATGTAAATGTTTAGTCATCTGCAGCCATGTAAATGTTTAGTCATCTGCAGCCATGTAAATGTTTAGTCTTCTGCAGCCATGTAAATGTTTAGTCATCTGCAGCCATGTAAATGTATATTCAGTAGTTTTTAACCCTTTACCTAACATGAAAAGCAGACGACACTTGCAAAAAAATTTCTTGAATAACTAATTTTTTTCATTTTGTGTCTCAAAAACATAGGTTATGACCCCTCGTTGGTACGACCTCGACGAGCTCGTTCCAACGAGGGGTCATAACCTATGTTTTTGAGACAAAAAATAATGAAATTTAATTGGCGATTTTTGAGAATAGCGCTGGCTGGTTTTGGCCATTACGTTGGGTAAAGGGTTAAAGTAAAATTAATCTGGGGATTTGAGGGTTAAATTACAATTATATTTGTATATTTTTATTGTTGGGTACTTTTTTCAGGAACTGAAAGATCATCTGGCAAATCCTAGCAGAAAGATAAATTCAGAGAATGGTTCCGCAAGACAGGTAATTCACACTTCATATTGTGATTTAATATCACGATTCATACTCACTCTGGAAACTCCAGGCGAGTTGCAGAAAACTTCAATATTGTTTTTCAGTACCTGGAAAGTTTTGGAAAATTTTGGGTTTTTTCACTGCACTTTGGATGGGGCATTTGTCTTCAACCAGTACTAACCCTGCTTGTGTTAGAGGTGTTAGGACTGCAACGATACGTCTCACCCACGAAACAATATGTATCGCGATTTTTTTTAACGATACGATTTTTTCACGATACATTACATGCAGTACATTGAGAGTGAATTATCAGTAATAAAAGGCCCACAAACTGCACAGAGTCCAACTTTCATTTGGCCAGTAACAACCAATTTCTTTTTTAGTTCCTAAGAAAGACAATCAAGTTTCAGCCAATGGATCTCTGGGAGTGTGGGTTCATCTCAGAGGTGAGAGGCCTGTTGCCTCAAACTATGCTTACAATTTAGACAGAGTTGATATTTCACTGAAATACAAATGAACAAGTGGAATCACAGGAGTCTGAAATTCTATCAGTATAGCTATAATTCGCTTTCAACGTGATATTTACGTTCCCAACGTAATCCCCTTCAAGGGGATTACATTGCGAATGTAAATATCACGTTGAAAGTGAATTATAGCTATACTGATAGAAATGAAAGTGAATTATAGCTATACTGATAGAATTATAGCTATACTGATAGAATTTCAGACTCCTGTGGTGGAATTATAAGTTGGAAAAGCACACAATAGACTTGTTGGGCCTGAAAATGCACATTCTGACTACATCATGCCAACCTTCTGGAAGTGTATCATTTGTATCGTGATACACATGAAACGATACGATATGCGTATCGTGTACAAATGTATCACGATGCATTGAAATTGCGATGAATCGTTGCAGCCCTAGCTTGTGTGGAGTATGTTGGGGAGCCTGACAGTTGCTCGGTGGTTCTCTCTGGCTACTCCGGCTTCCTTCACCAGTAAAACTGTCTTAACGCGAGGTGACCCAGGCTGTCAAAAGTGTCATTAAACCCCAATAAATAAATTACTGAGGAATGATGGCGGGAGATTGTGATGTCATTGAACACAAAACAAGCAATTAATTGAAAATAGAATATGTTTTCATTTTTTTGAATTCTCTAAAAAAAACCTTTCCACAATCCATTCCAATGAGGGGTCATAAGCTGAGTTTAAAAGGGTTTTGAGAATATTACTGGCTGATTGTGTTGGGTAAAGAGTTGATATAGATGGGATGTAGATTAACCTAGGGCTCTGCCAGTCACACATGTTCGATTCAAATTGAACCTCGAATCAATAGAGAGTAATCTCTTGACTGGACTTGTTACGTGAAATAATTCATGAGAGGTGAGGGACGTTGTACAAACACGAGTGCGCAAATGCACACCAGTGTTTTACTATATAGTCCCTCGCCTCGAATGAATTATTTCATGTAACCAGTCAAGCAATTACTCTGTTTATTACTTTTCATTATTAACAATAATTATATTATTTAACCCTTTACCTAACTTAACGGCCAAAACCGCCTGCGCTATTCTCAAAAATCGCCAATTTTTTTGTCTCTAAAACATAGGTTATGACCCCTCATTGGAACGAGCTCGTTCCAATGAGGGGTCATAACCTATGTTTTTGAGACAAAAAATGAAAAAATTAGTTATTCAAGAATTTTTTTTGCAAGTGTCGTTGGCTTTTCATGTTAGGTAAAGGGTTAAAAAAAAAAAAAACAATGAAGTCCCCATTGCACGCACGGCAAGGCGTCTTCATTTGCGAGCATGGATACATGACACAATTGTTGATTGCATAATTCACTTGTGAAGTTATCATTTATAATCAAACCCGGAAATCCCAGTAAAAAACACTTTGGAAAGTAATAAAATCAAATAAAATCTATAATTCAAAATCAAATCAAACCTTGAATCGAATCGGGGGTGTCTTGAAGATGATCAACTGGGGAAGCACACGCTGTAAACCTGATGTGTTCTGTCTGTGATGGCTCAGGCCCCAAGTGATAAAATATTCCAACAGCTTCATCGAAGGCATGCCTTGGTCATGCAGCGAGAATATTACCCAGTAAGGATTATAGTTCAAAAACAGAAACAGTGCAGAATTATCGGTAACACAGAGCTAGTCATTGGCAACAGCTCATCGGTGACCTTGCCTGAAAACTTTGAATTTGCTTTCAACAGTTGTAGTGACTATTGAGACTTCAATTAGCATGGCTGATGGCATGGGGAGGCGATACTGTTCATTTTAATATAACAGAAATAACACTCGGTCTTCATTTTCAATATTATTTATGTACCGTAAAATGGGGTTTCAAGGGACGATATTTTTATACTGTACCAATGACCCAGACATAGCTGGTGCTAACTCTTAAAATATAGGGCCAAACACAAATTTTGCCCCCCAATCCCCAAAATTTGCATCTAAAACTAAAGAAAACATGTCCAGAGAGGCCCTCCACACCTCGCCCCCACTGCGCATGCGCAGTGTCAAGGACGTTCCGAAATTGGCGCCATTTATCATTCTAAGTTTGGCCCTTCATCAGTTAACATCTGACTGATCTTTGTGCTTTTAAATCTCAGTTTAAATGATGCCAGACAAATAAATATTAGTGAAATGGTGATTCTAAGGAGGATAGAAAAGGAGGAGAGGAAAAGAATGTGTGACAGAATATTATCAGGGCTGTAACTTAAAATTTTTTAATGAAATTATGTTAAGTTACCTATTTTCAAGGCAGCAGCCATTTTGTTGTCATTCTGATTATTTAGTTACACTGTTTTTACAAGTGTTTTTCCTCTCTCCCTGTCCTTTAAGTTCCCCCTTGCTATTCTCCCATGCTTTTGGCATAATTTCTGTAATTATTATTACTAAAATTTCTTGGGAGTTTAGCTGAATAACAGAATGAATTCTGTTCTTTCCCCATGTTTACGTCTTCACCTACGGGTGGTTAGGCGTTGTGTTCTGCATCTACCATCTGATGTTCTGCAGTTTCTTCCCTGGAAGTCTCTGTTTTGCATCAGATGGTGTATTTTTGGTAACTGATTTCGGGCCTGGGTGCCTGGAGTCTTATTTTAGTGTTTTTACACTCATTGTTTACATTTACAACAGCCCTCTGTGTGAGGGGGGGATTTCTAAATAATAATATCTTTATGTTATTTCAATCATAACTAGATACATTATTATTGTTCGTAAGTGTTGAATAAATTGTTTAAAATATTTTTAAAATTTTTGTCCACACTTAGGCTTGGGATCCATTGGGGCTCAACGTTACTTTTCAGAAACTTGGGCTGTTCTGAAAAAATATTTTTTCAAAATATTTTGATTTCAATTATTTTTTCTATATTAATGGATCATATTATTATTATGTATTTTGATTGCTAGGGGTTAGTGCGAGTACCAGGACTTGTTTTCTTTTCACATTGAAAGGATATTGATCTATTGTTTTAAGAGGAAGTCTTCCTCTGACCTTATTATCATTCTATATGTGGTCAGTGTACTCGCATTAACTCCGGTTCTGTATCGTATGATTTCGATGACAATATGGGAAGCGTATGTCACGGTATGTTGTTGGGGATTTGGACACTCCGGTCCTTTCCCCGCAGGGTCACTCTACTTTATCAATTTCTATTTCAGACGATCAAGATTAGGGTGATCTATCTGTGATGTCTTCCAACAGTGTGCCTCCGTCGTCACAATTAATGAAGGGCTAGCGGAAAAGTGCTCATGTAATACGCCAATTGCCTAAGAGGACCCTAGTAGGTTCGACGGCCTTTGACGTCCGCTAGCTCGCCCGGTGTAGCGTCCATTCACCGAATGGTTCGGCAGCCGGGTTCGTCCGTTGCGGTCTAGAAGGAATTTTGGGGTGATGCGAGCACTATAAAATTAACTTAATGCACACCCAGTGACGGCGGATCGGAGGGAGAACGGAGGAAGCCTTTTAGTCCGGTTCATAGCTCGTTCCGGTCCATCCGGACGGCAAGCGAGAGAGGCCCCTCTCTCGTTCAACAACATCTGGCCCCAGATGTTGTGGTACAAATGTGTCGTTAGCGGAGCATACGTCCGTCGCTCGGGACGCTCCGTTGTATAGGCAGTCCGCTGAGACTGCTAAGGCTTCCTCTTCTCGTCAGCGCACACGACCGCACCTTGGCTGCGTGACCGCCGATATATTACCAGCTTCGCCGATCAAGGATTCTTCGGCGACCAGGTCACACCATCCGGCAGCCAGGGATTCGAGACCGATGGACTCCGGACGTTCGCATAGGAAAAGTATGCGGGAGCCATCTGATGCGGAGCTGCCCTCGGCGAAGCAGCGATAGACTGCGCCTCCGCAGGTCTCGACGCCGGACATTCTTGTGCACATAGCACAGCTTATCGCAGCATCCCAGCAGCCGACAGAAACGGTGTCGGATCGAGAATTATCCGACAGCGCTGGGTCGGTAGCCGGGGACTCGAGGTCTGCAGACTCCGGACGTTCGCATAGGAAGTATGCGGGAGTCAACGTACACGGAGCTTCCAGCGGCAATGCATCGTAAGTCCGCTACTGCACAGGCCTCGGGAACGAACGTGCTTTCCTTAATAGCACAGTTTATCGCAGCATCCCAGCATCAACTGAATCTGTCGCATATATTTTATCCGACGATGCTGGGTCGGGACGCTCCGCGGAAGCGGGTACGGACGTCCGAAAGTTTCATCCGGTCCGACGGGATACCGAAAGGGATTCGGTGGATTTCAAGCTTTCCCTTTCGGAACAACATATGCTGCGATGCCGGATAAGAAACTGATAGCGTCGGTGGACTTAGAAATTTTTGGTTCGGTTCAGGGACATCGTCCCTCAGTTCCGACATAGTCCAATAATGTCACACAAACTTTCGAATTATTGAACGACGCTATATATATTATTATTTTATGCTTGCTATCCAAGCATTTCTGGTTTCTTGTTCGAAGAGTTATGGAGATGTCTTTCAAAAGTGTGCCTCTGTCGTCATAGTTAATGAAGAGTTAGCGGCAATAAGTGCTCATGGAATATGTCTATCGCTTACGGAGTGACATTCGCTAGCTCACCCGGTGTAGCGTACATTCATCGAATGGTTCGGCTGCCGGGTTCGTCCGTTGCGGTCTAGGAAGGAGATTTGGGTGATGCGAGCACTTTAATTACTTTAGTACTCACCCAGTGACGGCAGATTGAGGACAGATCGGAGGAAGCCAACAACATAGGGGACCGCATGTTGTGGTTCAGATATTTTACATTCGGAGCATATGTCCGTTGCTCGGGACGCTCCGTTATATTGACAGTCCGAGAGACTGTCTTTAATGCTTCCTCATCCTCACAGCAGGGCACACGACCGCACATTGGCTACGTGACCTCGAGTATCCGATCAGTTTCGGCATTCAGTGATCCCACAGCGAATAGGTCGCGCCATCCGGTAGCCAAGGGACACGAGGCCTATACACTCCGTTCGCTCGCATATTGGAAGTATGCACGGGGTAACGATCTCGGAGCTTCCTGCGGCAATGCATCGTAAGACCGCTGCTCCTCAGGCCTCAGTGACGGACGTGCTATCCGAGTTAGCACAGTTGTTTCGCAGCATCCCAGCAATTGACGGTTTCTCGGTCGAATCAGGAATTATCCGACGGCGCTGGGTCGGTGCGGTCCGCGGTTGCATCAAGCTACGGACGACCGAACGCTTTATAGGGTCCGACAGGATGGCGAAAGGGATTCGAAAGATTTCGAGTTTTCCCTTTAGTAGTATCGGAAGATGCCTTTCATATCTTCTGGCATTTCTTCCAGTGATTATTTTTCGGACTTCATTGCTGCGATCTTGGATAAGAGACTTATAGCGTCATTGGACTCGGATTTTTCGATCGGTACAGGGACTTTGTCTCTGACTTACCGACGCAGTCCAGTATTGTCATTACAACATGTGTTTTATTTTTCGACGCTATATATTTATATATATACAAGACGGCTACTAAGCATGATAGTTTAGTTTCTTGTCCGCGTGGCTCATTTCTGCCATTTTATCTTTTTTACATATAGTTTATTTTGGCAGAGCAGGGCATACCGAGAGTTCATATGCGTCTAGACGGTGTGATTAAAGACTGCATATATTCTTTTTCACCGTTTATGTCTTTTCCAATTTCAATGTTGGGAACGACATTATGTATATTAGACTTAACTTAGACGCTTTATTATACGTAATCCGCCTTACTGAGGCGTTATCATTACGTCTTCAAGAAAAGATTTACGGGATATTATTCTCAATGTAATTTCTTTTGAGGGCAGTAGTTTGTTCACGTATAACTCCGCCCTTCAGTGGCTGATTGGAGTTGGTTAGACGTGAGGCAGCCCTAGCTACATCCACGCGTGGATAGTAGGTTAAGAACTCTCTCAGAGTCGCTTCGTTCTCGGAGGAGCTTCTCTTCGACGGCAACTTTCCGGCAATCCATGAATTGCTTGATTTATACATTCTCTTGTCTATCTAGTGTTACAAGAGATTCAGACTGGGGCAAACATTCGGTGGTTGACTCAGAGAGTGCCGCCGCAGTTGCCGGACCCGAGTGTGGCTGTTATGACGGTTGCCAGTCAAACAGATTGGGATATATACTGATCCCTACGGATTCGAAGTGCCAGGGTCTTTGGGTTCCGCAGTCTTTTAGCTATCAGTTAACTTCCGCGGAATAATGTTTTTTAGGCTTGCTTTATGTCATTGCATGAACATTATTCAGAAACGCATGCCCAAATTCCTGTCCTTTAATTCGACAGTAGTGGCGTATCTCCGGAACCAGGGAGGCACTCTTTCGTTTCCGTTATTCAATTTAATGGAAAGAATCCGTCTGTTGGTTATAGTACACCAAGTTCAGTTTTGGTCCGTCATATTCTGGGTCGTCTGATTGTTTTATCGCACTCCCGTTCTCTTACGGGTCGCTTGTTGCTGTCAGAATGGACTCTCAACAAACAAGTATTCAATCAGATTTGCTATCTATGGGAGCGCCCAATGATGTTTTATTTATGACACAGTTGGCTAATCAATTGCAGACGTATGTGTTGGCTTGTCCAGATCTCTGAGCTAATACTGTTAACGCTCTATTGATCTATAGGACAGAATGATAGGATACGCGTATCCTCCGGCGCTGTTGTTTTTAGCAGGTATTGCTAAGATAAACAACCACAATATATTTCTGTTGATAGCATCTCTATCTTCACAGAGATCATGAGTAATTTACTCTCTTGTCTACTGTGGATCTTAACGTGAAATCTTCCTCTATGTGAGGATCTTTTTTCACTGGGTAAATCGTGTCATTTTTATCACAACCAGCAAGGTCGCAACCTTCATGTTTTCCGTTGTGTGGTCCATATTGCATTGTAAGCACTGTACTGGACGAGCTTTGGACGCGATTTCTTACTATAGGAGATCCTCTTCTTCGCTATTCTATGCGACTAAAGTGGAGGCTCTTCCGTCGTGGTGTAGGGATCATTATGTTCATATGGTTGATCCCTCCATACTACTCATTGCTATTTTTTAGTATACTTGTTTCACAAGATCTACTGCAGCCTGTTGTTATTTAGGTTATAGGTTTGTGTTACCTCATACCTATGCACTCTACGATAGTTTACAATTGAGTCTTTTGTCTCTTTATCTAAGTCAGTTAGTAACTTTTTGATAAATAGACTTAGAATCTTTAGATTAAATTCCTATACGGATTTTAACTTCAGGTTCTTATTTAGCTAAGTAATCATTTGAGCCTCTGGAAACAGTAGTTTTCAAATTCTGACCTTTTAGACAGTAATTCTGTTGGTTTCTCTTTTACTGTAGAGTCAGTGAGTTTCATGCACTATCGATGGATGATTTTCACTTTCATAGTTTCGGAATCAATACTTCCGTTACTATTTAGGTTGGATTGTTGCATAAGAGTTAGGCTCCTATTATCCGGAACCTATTATTTTAAGGTCCTTCCGTCTTCGTATGGGCATAGGCCTTTACTCTTTCCGGGTACAGTTTATGTATTTATAAACAGATATCTGTTTATTACAAGGGCGTAAGCTTCTTCTGTCTTTGATGTCTAGTAGAAGGACGTTACGCTCCATTTTATTGTTAATGGATTCTATTAACTATCGTACTGCTTATGGTATATCATTGGCTTAGCAGTTGTGCTTAAGATTTCGGCTCATGAAGTAAGAGTTCTTCTACTTCTTGGGCTTACATTAATAGTGTTCTATTATAGATTTTTGAAGGCTGCTCATTGCGCTCAGCCATCCATTCATGAATTTTATCTCAGAAATATCGAGTCCATTTCTGGAGGCCTCTATTGTTAGGTCTATTATCTACTGCTCAGAATGTCATTCACTTAACAGTTGCTACTATAGCTAGGTAGGCTGTCTGTTTCGGCAGTGTCTCCGTTCGGCTGCCCTCTTCGCTCTGGGCCATTTGACCCAGGGCAAGAAAAAGGGGGGGGGAGGGTGTTCCCTTGGGTCACCTGTTTTTACTATGAAAACAAGGGGATACCTCCTCCGGAGTTAGTAATTCTGAGCTGTTTTTAGGATGGTTGTTTAGTGAGAAGTTTAAGTTTATAAAATTCATTCAAGTCTTAGTTTTTAAAGTATAGCTTTTGAATATTGCATATGTCAACGGACATGATTATGCAATTCTCACACACTTTTAGGAGTATAAGAGTCTCTATTCTCTAGACTTACTTTTTTATTGGCTTACTTTAAAAATTATTAGTATAAGGATTATTGGATATTAATAGAGTACATGGATGTATGAAGCTCAATTTTTGGAAGGTGTTGTATCTTTCTAATTTATCATAAATAAGAAAGATACATGTAAGGCCTATTACTTCTTTTCCCTACAGGGGATGACTCTATTTTATTTTATTGAGCGTATTCCATTTTGCTCTATGTCCTTGGCCCTCCAGCCTTTTTACTATTCAGCTATGTCTGGGTCATTGGTACAGTATAAAAATGTTAAAAAATTTATAGTAATTTATATATTTTTTATACTTACCAATGACCCAGACGGGGATGGCCCTCCCAGGAGTTGGGAACTCTTGCCTCCCCGCTGAGTACATAGCGCTTACCAGGCACTGGTTATTAGAATGATAAATGGCGCCAATTTCGGAACGTCCTTGACACTGCGCATGCGCAGTGGGGGCGAGGTGTGGAGGGCCTCTCTGGACATGTTTTCTTTAGTTTTAGATGCAAATTTTGGGGATTGGGGGGCAAAATTTGTGTTTGGCCCTATATTTTAAGAGTTAGCACCAGCTATGTCTGGGTCATTGGTAAGTATAAAAAATATATAAATTACTATAAATTTTTTAACTTTCGGACTCTTTCATGAATATCTCCTAAGACAGAAATACTTTGACCAATGTTTATATGCAAGTTTGTTGCTATATACTAGATCTTTGAAACTATATATGATTTGTTAAGATAATCCAGCATTCTATATTTTTTTTTATTTTAATACTGACTGTCCCTTGTAACCCCAATGTTGGGGTTATAAGGGACAGTCATAATATCTATTTCATTTCCCCTTTAAACCCATAACAGGGGGAATAAGGGACACATAAGTTGTTTTTAAAAAAATCTTTCAATAACAATAAAACAAAATATTTGAGAAACTATTTGATAAACAGTAAAAAATGCACCAACTGGTGGTAGATATACCTCATCATCAGCAATAGAAATAAATCTCTGGATAAACATGAACATCAATGAACATGATAAAGAAAATACGTCTCTTGATGAACATAAACTTTGAAAAATAAAATAAAAATACCGGTATTCAAAATAGAGGAGTTAAATTGAGTCCTCTACATTGTCTAGCTACCATATGAACATTTGGCACAATTACATCAGGCAGTGCTGGCAAGTGGAGTGCTTTGTAGACTACATAAGGGGCAAGGACAGTTCCATCCACATACATAAGTGAAACCGAAGACTTTGAACTATTCATTATCCTTTCAGGATATTTTGTTCCTCTTTTCATAATAACTTTTTGTTTCATCGTAGTTTAGAATATTTGAAGGGGGCACATTCTCTATTGTCCCTGATAGATTGTTGAAATAGTCATTAATTATATCTGGGGATACTTGGGCCCTGGACCTTTTGATGTTCTGGCACATGCGAACTGTCAATCTTTCTTTGTGTCTTTTCAAAAAAGCCACAGCCCACTCTGTTCCTGGCATATTGTCTTTAAACAATGGCAATGTGACGCCTTTCCTGTCCAAATAGCATTTCACAATCAACCTTAAATCTAGAGAATCCATGGGATAACCCCATTCGCTACATTTCAATAGTCGATCGATGATCATTTTTTCAACATCTTCTCCAAGAACAAGTGGCCTTCCCAGTTTACCAATATTATCATCTTTCAAATGTCTTTGGATCACTGATTTCAGAATATTAAATGTCTCTTCTGCCTTCCTGTATGATAACCCATCTTTCACAGCTTTTACTGCATGAGATATTTCTGAATCAATATGTTTTTTTTCGAATTTTACATCCTGGTTTAGAGTGTAATAGCACGGCATTGTGTCCCTTATAACCCCGCTTTTTCTTCAAAATTCACCCAAAAATAGACAGAAAACTACTTCAGCTCATTTTTATAAATCTGACTTCCAGGTCCCATATATACCCTTACTAATTGTATTATCTCTCTGTTCATACCATACAATCTTTAGTGAACTTTTCAGTTTTCTCTGGAAAAAGAAAGTTTTGACCAGCAATTTTTTTTTTGAATTTTACCTACTTTTTTCAAACAATCTGTGTAAAAACCACATTGAGTGTTATGATACCACATAGCATCCCATACATAGAAAATATACTGAAATTATATAACCCATACTTACCTTGTTCATCTGGCAGAAAACAAAAACGAAAAGAATGCGAAAATAATTTTCCCGAAAAACGTCCCTTGTTACCCAGCAGTCCCTTAATACCCCATTTTACGGTACCATTTCCATCAGAGCTCTACGTTTGATGAGAGGGCACATGGTAACTGTCATGCAGGATGTTGGGCCACCTTTTTCGGTAGCAATTTCCTCTGCAGTTGTTGGCGGTGCTGGGATGCCTGAAGTGCGGACTGCGGTCTCCCTTCATTTGGCTCTGGTGGTCACCCTTGAGGCGACTTTTTCATTGAGAGTTCTTCCGAGGTCAGATCGGTCACTCTCTCTGATTTGCCACCTGCATCATCTGCAGTTGCTGAGGAAATTGTTCATGCTTCTCCAATCTTGCATGTTAGTGCTTCTGCCATCTCTTCCGGGGATGGTGTACAGTCTCGGGGACCCAAGGCTGTATCTGGTGATGTGTCACAGGACTCCCAGCCTTCCCTGGCTTCTCAGCGAATCTGTACGGTTTTGCTGGCTTCCCCGTCTCGTCTGGCTATGTTTGCTCCTGGCTGGTTGGGACGTCTGGTCGCTTCAGCAGCGATTCGTCATTCCTCGGGCGAAGTGTTTGTTGTTCCGCCTTCTCCTGCTAGTGAGCCGACTAGCAGAATGGGGCTGGGATATTGGCAAACAGGGCCTTCTGTTCGGTAGAGGCCAGTGATGGCTCCTGTTAGCTGTCACTCTTGGGACCTTCCTCCGGTGATCTCTCACTGTGTCTCAAATCTGGCTGTCTATCGATGGTGTCGTCTGTCTCAGATGATGGGCAGTTGGGGCCTTCTGTCTCGCAGAGGCCAATGGCAGATTCCTGTCATTCTTGGGACAATCCTCCAGTGTCTTTTCGTTGTGTCCCAGGTTCAGCTACCAATCGACGTACGCCGTCAGATTCTCTAGAGGATTTGCAGGCAGGGCCTTCCATTTTGCAGAGGTCAGTGAATGCCCCAGGGCTTCACTCTTCGGACTGTCCTCCGTTGTCTTCTCATCGTCTTCCTGCTGCTGATCGACGTCCGTTGTCAGTCCCTTCTGAGGATTTGGGTTCTTCTTCTAGAAGTGTCCATTGGGAAGACACTCAGTCGGGCGCGGCTGCTCCGATGGATTCTCAGGGTGAGCTGAGACAGTCCGTTCTGGCGCTCACCCGGTTGCTTTCTAGCAACCCTCAAGTTTGCTTCCCTGTTCAGCATTCACATGAGGTTTCCGCTGGTCAGCCCAAGTTGGGCTACGTCTCTTCAGCCACAGACGATGATGATTTGCTTGAAGGCGATGGGGCCCCTCGTCAGTCCTGGGGCAGGCTTTAGGTTTTGTTTTTGGCTTATTGCCAGACATTCAGCCTTCAGACCAGCAGTCAGTGACCGTCCGGCCGTGGTCCTCTTTGGAGTGCCGCAACACTGTCGAGCCTTCTAGCTCTGGGGTTTTGCACCCTCGGAAGGGGGCGCGGTGGCTCAGTTGGTAGAGGTGCAGGCTGCAAGCCGAGAGATCCCCGGTTCGAATCCCACCTGCGGCAACCGCGTTGCGTCCTTGGGCAAGACACTTCACCCCCATTGCCCACGTGGGGGCACGGTGACGCTGTGTCCTAAGGCGTACTGCACGTCGATGGTGCACTTGTCTTCAACCAATGCTAACCCTGTTTGTGTGGAGTTGGTATGTTGGGGAGCTGACAGTTGCTCGCCGTTGCTCGGTGGTTCTCTCCGGGTACTCCGGCTTCCTCCACCCGTAAAACAGTCACGGTCATGGTTAGCCATTGTGCAGAAATATGTGACCTTAAACACCATTAAATAAATAAATAAATAAATATTTGCACCCTCGGCAATCGGCTCAGGTTGTTGAGTCCTTCCAGGGCCTGGATGCCAAAATGTGTTCCAAGGCCCTGAAGGGTTCTTTCTTTTCACGATCTGATGAATTTCTGCCTCCATCGCAGTTTCGTGTCTACGAATCCGTCTGTCCACCAGTCTTCCAAGGGTTGACTACTGTGGACGAGGATTTTTCTTAACTCGGGTAAACTAAGCCTAAGTCGGCAGTTCTCCCGATGTCGGTAGTTGATTCCATGGTGGACCTGTTCCGAGAGATGCTAGGCATGTTGTCTCTTGCGGACCATGTCGTCGCTGCCCTGGCTGCATATTTTCCGCCAGGGGAGTTTGATGTTCAGGCGCCTGTGCGTGTTTTGTCTTATGATCTTATGAACCTTACACATGCTCACGCCTGCGACACGGCTAATTTGGAGCTTGCATGCCGGAATGCAGTGTTGGACACTTCTCCATCCCTTCTTTCTGAACAGCGTGCTGTTCTGAGGTCTGCCTCTTTGGTTGGACCTCAGCTGTTCTATGGTTACGTGGGAGCTGTCCATGGTGAGTTTCTTTGTCAATCGAAGGACCAGCGTTTGTTACAGCAGCTGGACCAACCTGCTGCTGCGGGTGGTGGTTGTTCCAGGCCCACCAAGTGCCCAGCTGCGTCGCCCACGCCTTCGGTGCCGTACACTCCTTCTGCTCAGGGTGAGTTGAGACAGGCCGTTCTGGCGCTCACACGGCTGCTTTCTAGCAACGCTCAAGTTGGCTTCCCTGTCCCTCCTGAGGTGCAACCTCCTTTGGTCAGTCGCACGATTCCTCGTCTGGCCCTTTGGATGCTGTTCAGCATTCACATGAGGGTTCCGCTGGTCAGCCCAAGTTGGGCTACGTCTCTTCTGCCACAGAGGATGATGATTTGCTTGAAGGCGACGGGACCCCTCGTCAGTCTTGGGGCAGGCTTTAGATTTTGTTTTTGGCTTATTGCCAGACATTCAGCCTTCAGACCAGCCTCTGTGGCGCGCCGCAACCCTGTCGAGCCTTCTAGCTCTCGGGTTTTGCACCCTCGGCAATCGGCTCAGGTTGTTGAGTCCTTCCAGGGCCTGGATGCCAAAATGCGTTCCAAGGCCCTGAAGGGTTCTTTCTTTTTACGATCTGATGAATTTATGCCTCCATCGCAGTTTCGTGTCTATGAATCTGTCTGTCGACCAGTCTTCTACTACTGTGGACGAGGATTCTTCTTCTCTCGGATTAACTAAGCCTGAGTCGGCAGTTCTCCCGATGTTGGTAGTTGATTACATGGTGGGCCTCTCCCGAGAGATGCTAGGCATGTTGTCTCTCACAGACCACGTTGTTGCTGCCCTGGCTGCATATTTTCTGCCAGGGAAGTTTGATGCTCAGGCGCCTGTGCATGTTTTATCTCTGGATCTTATGAACCTGACACATGCTCACGCCTGCAACACGGCTAATTTGGAGCTTGCATGCCGGGATGCAGTGTTGAACACTTCTCCATCCCTTCCTTCTGAACAGCGTGCTGAGGTCTGCCTCTTTGGTTGGACCTCAGCTGTTCCATGGTTCCGTGGGAGCTGTCCATGGTGAGTTTCTTCGTCATTCGAAGGACCAGCTTTTGTTACAGCAGCTGGACCAACCTGCTGCTGCGGTTGGTGGTTGTTCCAGGCCCACCAAGTGCCCAGCTGCGTCGGCCACGCCTTTCATCTCCGTACACTCCTTCTGCTCAGAAGAAATGCCGACGCGGCAAAGCTAGCTGGCAGCCCCAGGGAGGACAGTCTCAGGAGTCTGTTGTTGCTTCCCTAGGGTGTGGTTTCTCCTCTCGGGGGCCTCATCGAGGCTACAAATGAAGGTCCTCACCTCGATTTGCCTCCAGTCGGGAGAAGGCTGTCACTGTTTTTCGACCATTGGACAGGGATAACGTCGGACCCTTGCGTCCTCGACGTCATCCAATCAAGCCTGCAACTGTCCTTCCGTCGACACCCTTGTTTATCTCGGGTGTCCCTACCGACTCGGGTCCTTTCCGATCCTCAGCGTCGGAACCTTCTGGTGCAGGAGAGCGACAGTCTTCTCTCCAAAGGGGCAATCGAGGTGGTTAGGAACACCCTTTCTCTGGGTTTCTACTCAAGACTTTTCTGGGTGCCGAAGAAAAACGGCCAGTTTTGTCCTGTCATCGATCTGAGTATCCTGAACGAGTCCATCATAGCACCTTGCTTCAGCATGGAGACTTTCAGGTCATTTCGACGGTCGATTCATCAGGGCGATTTTGCAGCCAGAATCTACCTGAAAAATGCCTGTTTCCATGTACCCATTCACCTGGCGTCACAGAAATACCTTCGGGTCTCGTTTCGGGATCGTGTCTTTCAATTCAAAGCTCTCCCATTCAGTTTGAACCTGGCTCCTTGGGCCTTCACCCTACTGATGTCACATGTACTCGCTTTTCATCGCACTCAGTCGGCTGTGACTTCGTCTGCCTACCTGGTCGACATTCTCCAATGGCACCACAATGCTGCAGTCCTGGAGTCCGATGTCCGATGGTTGCTGGCATCGCTGGGTTTCAGAGTCAATTGCGAGAAGTCGGATCTCCTTCCTTCTCAGCAACTTTGTCATTTGCGAATGATTTCGACACTTTTCACAATGTGGTGTCGGTTCCCAATGCTCGGGCAGTGATACTTTCCGCCTTGACTCGGAACCTGCTCTGTTCCTTCTCGGTCTCAGCCAGGACTTTCCTTTGGATGCTGGGCATTTGCGGTTTGGTGACAGATCTCATTCTGCTGGGTCGCTTGTTTGTCCGACCTCTCCAACACTTCCTGTTGGATCATTGGCATCCAAATGTGGATCCTCTGGACCTGGAACTTCCTATTCCTAGGTCCTTGCTTTGTCACCTCCACCCTTGGGCCGATGTTCCCTGGTTGACTCAGTGTGTCCCGTTGGATCTTCCTTCAGTTGATCGCATCCTTTCTGCAGATTCCAGCAATCGGGGCTAAGGTTCGATGTTGGATCCTCTCGGTCTGTCGACTCACGGTGAGTTGGACAGCAAGCAGATGACCCTTCATATCAACCAGAAGGAGCTCCTTGCTCTTCTGTTGAGTTTTCAGCAATGGATCTCTCACCTGTCAGATCACACAGTCCTGCTTCTTTTGGACAATTCAACAATGGTTGACTACATCCGGAATCAAGGTGGCATGCATTTGATTCCCATGTATCGGCTATCTCAGGATCTTCTGCTGTTACCGTGGGATGTAAACGCTCAGGTGGCCATTCTGCACTTCCTGGACGTCTCAGCGTCCTAGCAGACTGCCTGTTCCGACGGGACAGTGCCCTTCCCACCTAATGGATGCTGCATCTGTCAGTGTTTCAGACGATTTGCGAGTGGTGGTATCATCCTCTTGTCGACCTTTCCGCCACTCGCTGGAATCATCAGGTAGAGACCTTTGTCTCCCCATGTCCGGATCCACCAGCCTTAGTGGTAGACACTCTGTCTCTGGACTGGACATTTTGAATTGGCTATGCCTTCCCTCCTGAACAGATTCTTCCTCAGGTGTTGGCGAAGATTTGCACTTGAAGTTTCTGATCGCACCCCTGTCTCCACAGAGGGTGTGGATCAATCAGCTGCGGCCTCTGTTGGCAGATCGGCCAGTTCGTCTACTTCTACGCCGTGATCTTCTTTCCCAGGGTCGGCCCAGGAAGTATCACAACAACCTGGCGAGCCTGTCCCTTCACACCTTTCTTTTATCAGTCCTGTCTCCGTCGTAGAGGTTTTTCGAGACGAACAGTGGAGTGCATTTCTGCATCACGGCCACATTCCACTGGCATGACTTATGCTGCTAAGTGGAAAGTTTTCTGCCGTTGGTGTACAGCTCAACATGTGGATTACCGAAATCTGTCAATGGCTCAAATTGCAGATTTTCTGGTATATCTTTTTGACTCCAAGGGCCTCCAGCCTGTTACTATTAAGAGCTATCAGTGTATGCTGTCAGATACTTTCTCTTATGTGGGAAAGCGGTGCATCGGTTGTAATCTATTTCTCTCCAAACTGATCCCACACTTTTCTCTGAAGAGGCCTCGAGTTTTGCATCTTACACCCAAATGGAACTTGGCATGGGCGTTACATTGTTTGGAGGGGACGCCGTTCGAGCCTTTATCTGAAACTGATATGCGTTTTCTCACATATAAGACTGCTTTCCTTCTATCGTTTGCTTCTGCCAGACATGTCAGTGAGCTTCATGCGCTTTCCATTGATTCAGCTTTCTTCAGAAATGCGGCTAACAGTGTAACCTTCACTACTGATTGCTCTTTTCTGGCCAGGAATCAACTTCCTGATTTGGTACCTCCCCCCATCTGCATTCAGGCTCTCCCTGCTGTTGATGGCCAGAGGCCTCTTCTGTGTCCTGTTCGTGCGATCAAGACTTATATTAATCGTACACAGTTCATTCAGAGGGGTCAGAAGAGATTCTTTCTGTCTCTCATTCCTGTGAGGCAGTTTACCTCTTCCCATTCTACATGTGTATTTCCAGATGGATATGTCTCGCAATCAAACTGGCTTATTCCAGTTTGTCTGCTTCAGATCTTGTTTCAAACCAATTTAATGCTAATGAGGTTCGTGCCATTTCTACATCCTGGGCATTCTTCAATTCTGTTTCGCTCAGCGACGTTATGAATGCGGCTTACTGGAGGAATGCTTCTACTTTCTCCTCCTTTTATATCCACCATCTACAGCAGCAATCTGACGACCTTTTTTCTTTAGGCTCTCTCATTACTGCTCAGACTGTTGTGCACCTCATTAAATATGCATTTTCAGGTTTGTGCATTGCTCAGCCTTGTTCTTTTCAGGTGCTTCATTCTTTCTTCTTTTACAGGTTTCGCTGTCATTGTCTGCCCTCCTTGCATTTCTTTCTGTTGCGATTGTTGGTATTGGTTATGTGATTCACCTCCTCCTGTTGTTTATTCAGCCAATTGTAAACAATTGTGAGTAGGTTGAGAAGAAATTTTTTAGTAAATTTTGTTTCTTAACATACCTACCACAATTGTTTACCGGGGGCCCACCCTCCTAGGGGATATCTTTTGATATCATTGCCTCCCCGCTAAATCACAAACTTCTTGTTGGCGGAAATTCGGAATTGACGTCACAGTTGTTGTGCATGCACTCGGAAAATGCAAGGGGTGTACAGAGAGAGTACCTGTAATGTCGAACGCCAGTCTCGCTCGACCCCTTTTCGATTTTTTTTTTCATGCTTTTGCACTCTTCCACTTTTCCAACTCGTTTTGAAAAGTTATTAGCTTGAGTTAGTTCCGAAGTAGGGCTTGCACTTACGTTACATGTACAGCCAATTGTAAACAATTGTGGTAGGTATGTTAAGAAACAAAATTTACTAAAAAATTTAATTTTTATTGAAAACATAGCATACAGGGAACAGAAATTAACATATTCCCAATTATCACAATTCTTGTCTTATTTCATAATCCTTTCTTAAACATTGAACATTATCCTTTTCATCAAACACAACACACAGACAAGTTAAGCTACAGTGTCACTGACTCTTTCATTTTATATATATATATAATCCCAAAAAGGTAGTATCTTAACCCTTTACCTAACGCAGACGATATCAAAATTTATTATTTTAAATATCATTTTTTTAAATTTTTTCAAAAATTTCAACAAAACCATATCATGTGACCCCTCGTTGGAATGAGCTCAACGAGCTCATTCCAACGAGGGGTCACATGATATGGTTTTCTTGAAATTTTTTTAAAAATAATTTTTTTTTCAACTGCTGAATTTGCATATTACGCGGGTGGATGTGGGCGATTCGTTGGGTAAAGGGTTAACTTTAGAGTGACTAAATAAATAAATATAAAATGCCTGCGATACTTTATTGTTGGAGAAAATGTTTTAAACCTCCAAACGTGTTTTTCAATAACATTTTAGCAATGTTTATCACTGAAGGGATGTCACTCTGGTGTCAGACGTCAGAGGAATCTTTGCTGGTACTCTCAAGAACTCACATTAATTTCCATGCCAGATCAGCTACTTTGAATCCAGTTTACACCTATAAACAAGATGTTTATTGGGAAATTGGGAGTGCGGTGGCTCAGTGGTAGACTGTTGGACTTCTATGCTAGAGGTCCCGAGTTGGATCCTGTCCGGGACGACCCACATTGTGTCCTTGGGCAAGGCACTTTGTTCCGGTTGCCTACATGGGGGCATGATGACGACGTGTACTAAGGCATACTGCACGTCGATGGTGCACATGTCTTCAACTGCTGTAACCCTGCTTGAGCGGAGCTTGAACAGAGTTAGAATGTTGAGGAGCTGACAGTTGCTCATCGATGCTCGTGGTTCTCTCTGTGTACTCCGGCTTCCTCCACCAGTAAAACTGTCACAGTCATGATTAGCCATTGTGCATACGTATGTGACCTTAAACCTCAATAAATAAATAAATAAATATTGGGAAATTAGAATAATTAGTTTGCTAATAAATGATAATAATGCAATATTTTATGGAAAATTCAGAAAAATGCAAGTAACTTTCTGAGAAATTCCAAGTAAATTAAAATTCAGGAAAAGCGAGTCTGTGAATTGATTTAGGATCTATTTTGTGATACAGTAAAACCTGTCTTGAGAGACCACTGTCATGAGAGACCACCTGTCTTGAGAGACCACTGTGGCCATGTACCGATTGGTTTCACTCTATAATGGACCTGTTTTGAGAGACCACCTGTCATGAGAGACCACCTGTCTTGAGAGACCACAAGACTGTGGCAAAAACTCAGTATTTTTATACTGTACCAATGACCCAGACTTAGCTGGTGCTAACTCCACAAAAACCAGGGCCAAACACAAATTTTGCCCCCCAATCCCCAAAATTTGCATCCAAAACAAAAAGAAATCATGTCCTAAAGGACCTCCATAGTACGACTCTACTGCGCATGCGTAGTGACGCAGTCGTCCCGAAATTGGCGCCAAATATCATTCTCTGTTTGGCCCTTCATCAGTCAACATCTCACTGATCTTTGTGCTTGTAAATCTCAGTTTAAAGGATACCAGACACGTAATTTTTGGAGAAAATGTGATTCTAAGGAGGATAGAAGGAGGAGAGGAAAAAAGAAGTGGCAAAAAATAATCAGGGCTGTACTTAAAATTTTTTGTTGAAATTATGTTAAGTTGCCTATTTTCGAGGCATGGGCCTCTTGTTGTCATTCTTGCTAATTGTTGCACTGCTTATTCAGTGTTTCCTCTCCCCTAGCCTTCTAAAGTCCCCCCTTGCAATTCTCCCATGCTTTTGGCATATTTTTGAGAAGTTTCATTTCTAAAATTTCCTGGGAGAGTTGCTTGGTTACAGAATGTTTTCTGTTATTTTCCCCATAGTTACGTTTTCACCCATGGGTGTATAACGTTTGTGTTCTGCATCTTCCATCTGATGTTCTGCAGATTCTCCCCTGGGAGTCTCTGTTTTGCATCAGATAGAGTGTAATTGATGACTGATTCCGGGCCAGTTTTTTCAGTGCCTGGAGTCATGTTTTCTAGTGTGTTTACACTGTTTGTTTTCATTGGCAACTGTTTGCCTTTGTGGTGGTAGTTTATCTCATTATAAGATACATTTATATTATCCGAAAGTGTCTCATTAATTATTTTATATAATTTTAAAATTTTTGACCACACTTTGCCATCGGATCCATCGGGGCTCAACGTTACTTTTCAGCAACTTGGGCTTCTCTGAAAAAATATTTTTTCAAAATTATTTTGTTTTGCAATTGTTTTTTCATTTATTAATGGATCATGTTATTATGTATCTTTGTGTCAGGGGTTTTTGCGAGTAACTAGGACTTATTGTTGTTCTTTCACAATGAAGGGACATTGTTCAAATTGTAATAGGAAGAAATCTTCCTCTGACTTTCATGATCATTGTATTAATTGTAGTCAGTGTTCTCGCATTAATCCCTGTCCTATATGTGAACATTGGGATGAGAAACATTGGAAACGTGTGTCACGATATGTTGTTTCTGGAGAAAGAGCGATGCCAGCTCTTTCTCCACAAGGTCACTCTACTCTCTCAGTTTCTATTTCAGAGGAACCAGAACAGGGTGATGTTTCCATGTTATCTTCTTCAAGTGTGCGTCCGTCGTCACAAATGAATTCAGAGCTAGCGGCAAAAGTGCTCATGGAGATTAGACAAATGTCGTCCGCTAGCTCGCCCGGTGTAGCGTCCATTCACCGAATGGTTCGGCAGCCGGGTTCGTCCGATGCGGTCCAAGAGGAAATTTTGGGTGATGCGAGCACTATAAAAATAATAGATGCACACCCAGTGACGGCGGATAGTAAACGAGAACGGAGGAAGCCTTTTAGTCCGGTTCCTAGCTCGTCCAGGTCCAGCCGGGCCGCGAGCGAGAGAGGCCCCTCTCTCGTACAACAACATCTGGGACCAGATGTTGTGGTACAAAATGTGTCTTTAGCGGAGCATACGTCCGTCGCTCGGGACGCTCCGTTGTATAAGCAGTCCGCAGAGACTGTTAAGGCTTCCTCTTCTCGTCGGCGCACACGACCGCACCTTGGCTGCGTGACCTCCGATATTTTGCCAGCTTCGCCGATGAAGGATTCTTCGGCGACCAGGTCACACCATCCGGCAGCCAGGGATTCGAGACCGATGGACTCCGGACGTTCGCATAGGAAAAGTATGCGGGAGCCATCTGATGCGGAGCTGCCCTCGGCGAAGCAGCGAAAGACCGTGCCTCCGCAGGTCTCGACGTCGGACATTCTAGTGCAGATAGCACAGCTTATCGCAGCATCCCAGCAGCCGACAGAAACGGTGTCGGATCGAGAATTATCCGACGGCGCTGGGTCGGTACGCTCCGCCGAAGCATCGGGGGCGGATGACCGGGAACATCGGGAGGTCCGACCGGATGGTGAAAGGGATACGGATGAATTGGAGCTATCCCTTTCGGAACAACATAAAGCTGCCGTGGACTTCATCCGGCACTTTCTTCCTCAAGTTGTTCCGTCGGGCCAGACTGCTGCGCTTCCGGACAGGAGAATTATAGCGTCATTGGACTCTGAATTTTTTTAGCGGTTCAGGGACATCGCTCCCGAGTTTCCGTCGCAGTCCAATAATGTTGCAAGAACATTTGAATTATTGAACGACGCTATTTTTAAACTTGCTTCCAGGACGGGGAAAGCAGGTTTCTTGTCCGCAAATACTCTCAACCTGCCTTTCATTAATGCAAGGAATAAATTCGACACGGCAGGTCAGGGTATACCGAGAGTTCCTCTGCGTATGGACGACGAGGCGGAAGACTTAGAGCTATCATTATCGTCGTCAGCTTCTATTCCAACCGCAGTGTTGGAAACAGCTATTGCGTCTAACAGAGCCAATTTAGATGCCTTATCTTATGCAGATCACCTTACTAAGGCGTTATCACTGCGCCTTCAAGGGGAAGAGTTTCAGGATATACAATCCTCTTTAAGACTTCTTTCAAGGGCAGTAGCTTATTCCACGTGTAACTCCGCCCTTTCAGTGGCAAATCTGGAGTTGGTTAGACGTGACGCAGCCCTGGCTACATCCACACTAGTGGATTCTAAGGTGAAGAACTCTCTTAGAGTCGCTTCGGTCTCAGGAGAACTTCTCTTTGACGGCAAGCTTTCCGCTATTTATGATAATATTAAAAAGAAAGCTAGTGATTCTCTGTTGTTCAGATCCGCTCCTAAAAGGTCGGATACAGCAGACACGAATAAGGCGGGCACTTCTGGGTCGTATGCGCCCAAGAGAGGTTCCTATAGAGGTTCCGGTGCGTCCTCTGGCTCTTATTCGAGAGACCGTCAGGATAGCGACTCTCGTTCGGGACGTCCTTCAGGCCGGGACAATCGGTCGGACGCCCCGAGGTCGACGAGGCGAGGTGCGGGTCGTGGAAGACGTGGTTTCTCCTACCGCAGGCCTCGCAGATCCAGGAGGTGATGGCTTAAACCTCTATCGCGTTCCGGTTGGCGGAAGGTTGTCGAGTTTTTCTCAAGAGTGGGCGTCGATTACGGACGACCCGTGGGTGAGAGGAGTGACTTCGGAAGGTCTAAAGATATCCTTCAAACGAAAGCCTCCATTAACTCGAAGTCCAAAGTGGACTCATCTTCCGTCAAATCCTCAGAAAAGAGACGCTCTGGTATCAGAGGTGCAGTCTCTTTTAATGAAGAACGCGGTAGAGGTCGTAGAAAACCAGGAATCGCTGGGATTCTACAGCCATCTGTTTCTGGTTCCGAAACCAGACGGCTCGTTCCGTCCAGTCATAGATTTGAGCTGGATAAACAAGCTGATCGTCGCTCCGAAGTTTTATATGGAGACGATTCGATCGGTCAGAGCGAGTATTCGGGTGAACGATTATGCAACGAGCATAGATCTCAAAGATGCGTACTTTCACGTCATGGTACATCCGACATTCCGAAAGTATCTACGCTTCGCAGTCCTAGGAGTGGTGTATCAGTTCCGGGCCATGTGCTTCGGATTGAATCTAGCACCCTGGGCTTTCACTCGGGTAATGAACTCGGTAATGATCTACTTCCGAGCTCATTCGTCTGCGGTAACGTCGGCCTACCTGGACGACATTCTTCAGAGGTACGGCAACGAGTTAACGCTTCAGAACGATGTTCAGAATCTTCTTCTATTGCTCCGACATCTCAGTTTCATAGTAAACGAGGAGAAGTCGGATCTGGTGCCGTCCAAGTCATTCACTCATCTGGGAATGAGCTTCGAGACGCACAACAATCTCGTTCGTCTGCCGTTAACCAGAGCGAAATTAGTCAGTTGTTACGCTCGCTATTGTCTGAATGCAGACAAAGTCACGGCGAGAGAATTTATGAGACTGATAGGTCTGTGCGGAGCCGCCGCGGATCTCATTCCGATGGGACGGCTACGCACACGGCCTCTTCAAATTTTCCTGACTCAGAATTGGAGTGTGAAAATTCATTCGCTCGATGTAGACGTTCTCTTGTCAGATCAAGTGAAACAAGAGATTCAGACTTGGGCAAACATTCAGTGGTTAACTCAAGGAGTTCCGCTGCAGTTGCCGGATCCGAGTTTTACCATTATGACGGATGCCAGTCAAACAGGTTGGGGTGCATCATTAATCCCAACGGATTCGAGATGCCAGGGTCTTTGGGATCCGCAATTCCTGTGCAAGCACATAAACATCAAGGAAATGATGTCAATTTGGCTTGCGTTACGTCACTGGATGGACATTATTCACGATGCTCATGTCCAAATCCTATCCGACAATACGATAGTAGTGGCGTATATACGGAATCAGGGAGGCACTCATTCAGTTCCGTTGTTCAATCTAACGGAAAGAATCCTTCTGTTTGCGTTGGAACATCACGTTCTTCTTTCGGTCCGTCACATACCGGGTCGTCTGAATGTGCTAGCAGACTCCCTTTCACGAAAGGGTCGCTTGTTGCCGTCGGAGTGGACTCTCAACAAACAAGTATTCAATCAGATTTGCTACCAATGGGAACGGCCAATGATAGACTTATTTGCGACACATCTCAACAATCAGTTGCAGACGTATGTGTCCCCGTGTCCGGATCCAAGAGCATTTGCAGTAGACGCTCTGTCGATCCCTTGGGACGGAATGATAGGATATGCGTATCCTCCAGCGCCGTTAATTCAACAAGTATTGCTAAAGATAAAACAATCTCAATGCAAGATTCTGTTGGTAGCATCTCTGTCGCCACAGAGACCGTGGATAAATCTACTCAGGTGTCTGTTGTGGGACCTACCGCGGAAGCTTCCTCCACGAGAGGATCTTCTTTCGCAGGGGAAATCGCGCCAACTCCATCACAACCCGCAAGGTCTCAACCTTCACGTTTTTCCGTTGTGCGGTCCTTCTTGCATGGCAAGCACTTTACAGGACGAGCAGTGGACGCGATTTCTAACTGTAGGAGGACCTCCTCTTCGCTAAACTATGCGGCTAAGTGGAAGGTTTTCCGTCGTTGGTGTAGGGATCATTCTGTAGATATATTTGATCCCTCTATACCAGACATTGCAAACTTTCTAGTATACTTGTTTGACGAAATCAAACTGCAGCCTGTTACTATAAAGGGTTATAGATCTATGTTATCTGATACCTATGCACATCATGATAGTTTACAAATTGGATCTAATGTCTCTTTATCGAAATTGGTTAGAAACTTTTCGATAAATAGACCCAGAACTCTTAGATTAATTCCTAAGTGGAATTTAGCTTGGGTTCTCCTTAAATTGAAGGAAAAGCCATTTGAACCTCTTGGGACAGTAGATTTCAAATTCTTATCTTATAAGACAGCTTTTCTCTTAGCTTTCTCTTCTGCCAGAAGAGTCAGTGAGCTTCATGCACTATCGGTGGATGATTCTCATTATCGTAGTGTTGGGAACACTATCACCTTCACTACTAATGTCGGTTTTTTTAGCTAAGAATCAGGCTCCTAATAAATATCCGGAACCTATTGTTATTAAGGCTCTTCCGTCTTCAGACGGGCGTAGGCCTTTACTCTGTCCTGTTAGAGCACTACGTATCTATAAACAGAGATCTCAGTTCATCAGAAAGGGACGGAAACATTTCTTTCTGTCTTTGATGCCTAATAGAAAGGACATTTCAGTCCATTCTATTGCTAGATGGATTCAGTTAACTATCCGTACTGCGTATGAAGATTTATCTTCTTCTCAGCAGTCTGTGCTTAAGATTTCTGCTCATGAAGTAAGAGCTCTTTCTACTTCCTGGGCTTATGCTAATAGTGTTGCTATTACAGATTTAATGAAGGCTGCTTATTGGTCTCAGCCTTCCACATTTACTAATTTTTATCTCAGAAATATTGAGTCCATTTCTGGAGACCTGCATTGTTTAGGTCCGTTATCTGTTGCTCAGAATGTCGTCCACTAAACAGTTGCAACTATAGTTATGCAGGCTTTCTGTTCCGGCAGTGACTCCGTCCGGCTGCCCTCTTCGCTCTGGGCTATTTGACCCAGGGCAAGGGGAAGGGGGGGGGGGGGGGGGGCGGGTGTTCCCTTAGGTCACCTGCTTTATAGTGAAAAGCAAGGGAATGCCTCCTCCAAGACAGTATTTCTGAGTCGCTTCCGGGATGGTTTTAAAGTGTAATATTAATGTTTAATTTCATTCATGTCTTATTTTTAAAGTGTAGCTCGGTGTGAAGCATTTGTATATGTCAAGTGTCAAACGGGCTTTAATATACAATACTCGGACACTTTTAAATGATTATAAAGAGTCTCAATTCTCTGGACTACTTTATTTATTGGCTTGCTTTAAAAATAATTAGTATAAGGGTTATACTGGATGTTAATAGAGAACATGAATGTTATTGTGCTCAATTATTAAGGGTAGTGTATCTTTCTAATTTAATATTAAATAAGAAAGATACATGTAAAGCCTAATACTCCTTTTCTCCTTAAGGGGTTACCTCTTTATTATATAATTGAGCTTATTGGATTTTCCTCTATGTCCTAGGCCCTCCAGCCTGTTTACTATTCAGCTAAGTCTGGGTCATTGGTACAGTATAAAAATGTTAAAAAATTTATAGTAATTTATATATTTTTTATACTTACCAATGACCCAGACGGGGATGGCCCTCCCTGAGTTGGGAACTCTTGCCTCCCCGCTGAGTACATAGCGCTGACCAGGCACTGCCAGTAAGAATGATATTTGGCGCCAATTTCGGGACGACTGCGTCACTGCGCATGCGCAGTAGAGTCGTACTATGGAGGTCCTTTAGGACATGATTTCTTTTTGTTTTGGATGCAAATTTTGGGGATTGGGGGGCAAAATTTGTGTTTGGCCCTGGTTTTTGTGGAGTTAGCACCAGCTAAGTCTGGGTCATTGGTAAGTATAAAAAATATATAAATTACTATAAATTTTTTAACTTTTCACCTGTTTTGAGAGACCGGAAAATCAATTTTTGGCAATTTCAGAGTATTAAAATCAATACACAGATTGTGGGTTAGATTTTTTTTTTTTTGGTGGTCTGAATTTGTTATTCAAAATTTGTTTCAATAAAAATCATTGGAGAATGCCTGTTGACACTCTCCAATAATTTGTAATAAAACAAATTTATACAAACAGAATATATGTGTTTAACTGAAGAGGAAACATGAGCAAGGAAAAAGATGGCTTTTGTTCTGGTATCCTCATTGTAACTCAGCCAGTTAAGATCAATACAGATCTGAAATCAATAGTTCAAAAATGTAACCAGGACATCGGCCCAACAGTGAAGTTTCTCAGTTTAGTACGTTTATCTATAATTTATTAAACAATGCCTTTGTACTTGTATTAAAACTGAATTAAAATAAAACAATAATAAAAAAAATTTGAAAAATCAATTCTTCTCCATATTTCTGCAACAAATATTCTCTGGTTGGTCATTCACTGACTAGCAAAAACATCAAACCTGTAATGAGAGACCGCCTGTCTTGAGAGACCACTTTGGCTCGGCAAATGGGGCAGTCTCTCAAGACAGGTTCTACTGTAGCATTCCATAAAATGGAGATCAAAAATAATAAGAGCATTATTTATTTAAAAAACACTTATTATTTTTTATATCCATTTTAGTTTTTCTATATTGATTTTGTGTTGTATGATCACTGTTACAATAAAAACTATCAGTGAAATCAACATGGAAGCTCTAGTACAGTGGAGCCCACTTAATCGGATATCTCTTAATTGTATATCCCTGTTAATTGAATATAATTTTCAAACACAAAACCATTTACCATACCTTCAGTACAAATTTGATCTGTTAATTGCATATGGGTTGTAGAGTAAACTCCTGTTAATTGTATATAAATTTTTGTAATATGTCAAAAAATTGCTGTGACACGCACCAAATTCCCCTTATTTATCCACCTTTGTGGCCTCATAATCCAATACAGACATTTATTCTATTATATCTTGTTTGAAAGAGCTCTATGAGCTCTGTCAAACAAGATATAATAGAATAAATGCTCAGTTTACCTCCAGAACACAAGAAACTGACCAAATCCTTGTTAATTGTATACTCCTGTTAATTGAATAATTTTCACTGGCAAAATGGATATTCAATTAAGAGGATTCTACTGTATTTGATTTTAGGCTCTCACAACTGGATTTTAGGCATCGGACTCCATTTCATCAGGAATAAAAAATAAAAATGAAAACCACCTTCCCTTATTCGTTTTTAAAAAAAATTACCTGAGAATCAATTATTTAATTTTGTTTGGCCTAATAAGTACAATTTGAGCACATATTTAACAAAACTTGCTTTTGAAAAGTGGATCGACCTTTTGACAAGTGAATTCTTGAATCAACTTTTAATGAATTTTTCATCAAATCTAGTTATAGCTGCTTCACAGCAGCCATGACTAGATTTAATGAAAAATACTTTAAAAATACTCAGCAGGTTAAGAGTTAAACCCCAATAATTAAATATATTTGGGGGTTCTGCCCTGGGGCATGGCAGACAGTATTCCATGGGCACATTCATTCTAGTTTTGCTTGGAATTTGAGTCAAGGAATTAGTGTACAATATCCTATCTTTTCAGAATCTTATTGCAACAAGAAATGGTCCCAGTCGTCCAATGGATCGATACGCCAGATTAGATAATGAAGTAGAAAATAGTAACCAGAGATTTATTGATGATTGCTCACAACAACAACAGGTAAATTACTGTACTGACACGGGAATAAGCCTGAGGGGGGTTGTGAAGTAAAAGAGTGTGAAAGTGTATGGGTGAGTTATGTAAAACACCTACTGATTCAAACACACATCGCGTTCTGTCAATTTATTCATCAAGCTGCAGAAATGAAAGAATAGCTGCGTTTTCTGTTCAACAATCATCTTATTGGCATGCTTGTCTGCCTCACAAGTTACATTTGTTAAAACAGTTCATTGTGGGATTTATAAGTATTGTTGTTGCAATGTATCATGTGACCTCTACATTTGGGTTCTCATGCTATCTGTGGCATACACAAGTGAAAATTATATGCATGGTAATTATAGGTAATTTCTCCCTGTGGGAACCCCTGGAAGTGAAGCAGTGCCTGTTCACTGCGATAAACAGGCTCTGTTTTACTGGTAAAATAGGACCCAGTCACCAGTGCTTGTGAGGTGCAAACCCTCTCTAAAATGGGCAACATGGCTTATTAACACTCACCCCTGTTCTTGAGTTGATACTCATGTTGTGGTCATGATTAGCCATTGTGCTAAAATATGTGACCTTAAACACCAATAAAAAAATAGGTAATTTTGCTCCACATGGACTCTGGGAAGTACACAGTGTTTGTTTACTGTGGTAACCCAGCTGTGTTTTACTGATAAAATAGGACCTGGTCATCAATGCCTGGGTTATAAGTCAACTAAATCATTGCGCAGAAATATGTGACCTTAAACACCAATATTATAAATAAATAGGTAATTTCACAAAATTACAAGTGATTTTATGAAAATTGTTTCATGCTGTATCCAATTCAATTTGAGATTCGATTCAGGGAAAGATATTCTGATTTGCAGGGTTCGAAACTCCTTGAATAGACTGTTAGAGATGGGCAGTATTGGAATTTCCAATTTGGTATCGGTTTCAGGAATTTTAAGCGGGTATACCATGGTATCCATTCGGTATCTGACTTTACTGAGATTTGCTGATATGACTCAAGGGGAGTTCACATCAGGAAAATACAAATAAGTTGTTCTTGTATCATTCTGCCACGTCGTTACAAAGGCCACCGCCAGTGAGCTCAACACTGACATTCTTTTGCCAACACAAATCATATCTACAGTAATTTTGTGACTTGTTCCAAACACACCTTAACCTTCAAAAGCCTATTTCAGTCTTTTGTGGTCTTAGAGCATGTTTCATTAAAATTCCATCTTTAGGAAGTCCTGCTGACAATAGACAAATCACCAGGACAGTAATTTCTAGGCAGCCCAGATTTGATTAGAACAACTGCTAAACAACGAGACATGTACAGACTAAAATCTTGTGGGGCTTCAGAACAACTGCCCAGGCCCTTAACCCTTTACCCAACGAATCGACCGCATCCCCCCGCATAATAGGCAAATTCATGAGTTGAAAAAATATTATTTTTAAAAAAATTTCAACAAAACCATATCATATGACCCCTCGTTGGAACGAGCTCATCAAGCTCGTTCCAACGAGGGGTCACATGATATGGTTTTGTTGAAATGTTTTGGAAGATTTGAAAAAATGGTATTTAAAAAAATTAAATTTTGATATCGTGTGCATTGGGTAAAAGGTTAAGGGCAAACAAAACTGAAAAAAAAATCAGTCACTACTTTCATAAAAAGGAACCCGTCAGTTGTTACCAAGCTTCAACATGGCCTTATCAGTAACAAATGCAGCAAAATTTTAAAATTCAAGCAGGTTCGGTATTCAATGATTGGCCATGGTTCAGTCCTGTTTTATGGTATCCCCATGATATCAGTTCGTTTTTTTTGTATATTGCCCATTTCTTATCCCCACGATATCGAATATTTTTCTGTATATTGCCCATTTTCTATTGACTATTCATTGATGTGCAGGACCTCTGATAGGGGATATTCTACTTCTGTTGGGGACAAGTTCTAGTTTGTTGGAACACTCTATGATTTGGGACACACATTTTTTCCAGAAAACTATATTTTTTTTATGCTCTAAAGTTTGGGACATTCAGGAGATTTATTTCCAGTTGACACGTCGCTAGTAGCAGACGACACTCATAAAAAAATTCTTGAGTAACTAAAAATTTTCATTTTTTGCTTCCAAAACATAACTTAAGATCCCTCATTGGAACGAGCGCAATGCGCTCGTTCCAATGAGGGATCATAAGCTATGTTTTGGAAGCAAAAAATGAAAATATAAAAAAAATTGGACGGCGATTTTTGTACATAGTGATGGAAAATGAATCACACACAACTTTATTCAGCATCAAATCAAGACCAGGCTGTGTTCTTTTCCCATTTTCTAAGAATTGGGACACCTGTGAAAATAATTATTTTTAGCTGTCCCAATACATAGAGTAAATACGGTAGACTGAATGTTTGAGGCAGAAGACTTATTAAGTAGAAGATGGTTACTTAGTGGCTTTTAGCTTTGTATGGGCTTATTTTCACATCATTCTTCAGGAGATTTTGAGCATTTACATTAGCCCTTCACTCAATATAGACGATATCAAAATTGATTGATTTAAATATTATATTTTCAAACTTTTCAAAACATTTCAACAAAGCCTTCTGTGACTCCCTCATTTGAATGAACTCATTCCTATAAGGGCTCACATGATAAGGTTTTGTTGGAAATTATTTGAAAAATAAAAATTTTTTCAACTGCTGAATTTTTGGGGGGCATGGTGGTGTTGTGTACTGACACATACAGGACGTCTTTATTGCACTTGTCTTCAACCAATGCTAACCCAGGGTTTCCGCTAGAGGAAAATTTGTGGGTCCGGTAGTTTAAAGAAAGTGAAACTCAGAGGCCAAATAGAGGGGAAAATTTTGATTTTTAGGTGCGCTCTGGGGGCATTCTGGTCGCTAAAATGCTGAATAATTGAAGTGGAAAATAAGTATATTTTTATACTGTACCAATGACCCAGACATAGCTGGTGCTAACTCTTAAAATATAGGGCCAAACACAAATTTTGCCCCCCAATCCCCAAAATTTGCATCTAAAACTAAAGAAAACATGTCCTGAAAGGCCCTCCACACCTCGCCCCCACTGCGCATGCGCAGTGTCAAGGACGTTCCGAAATTGGCGCCATTTATCATTCTAAGTTTGGCCCTTCATCAGTTAACATCTGACTGATCTTTGTGCTTTTAAATCTCAGTTTAAATGATGCCAGACACATAAATATTAGTGAAATGGTGATTCTAAGGAGGATAGAAAAGGAGGAGAGGAAAAGAATGTGTGACAGAATATTATCAGGGCTGTAACTTAAAATTTTTTAATGAAATTATGTTAAGTTACCTATTTTCAAGGCAGCAGCCATTTTGTTGTCATTCTGATTATTTAGTTACACTGTTTTTTCAAGTGTTTTTCCTCTCTCCCTGTCCTTTAAGTTCCCCCTTGCTATTCTCCCATGCTTTTGGCATAGTTTCTGTAATTATTATTACTAAAATTGCTTGGGAGTTTTAGCTTAATAACAGAATGAATTCTGTTCTTTCCCCATGTTTACGTCTTCACCTACGGGTGGTTAGGCGTTGTGTTCTGCATCTACCATCTGATGTTCTGCAGTTTCTTCCCTGGAAGTCTCTGTTTTGCATCAGATGGTGTATTTTTGGTAACTGATTTCGGGCCTGGGTGCCTGGAGTCTTATTTTAGTGTTTTTACACTCATTGTTTACATTTACAACAGCCCTCTGTGTGAGGGGGGGATTTCTAATTAATAATATCTTTATGTTATTTTAATCATAACTAGATACATTATTATTGTTCGTAAGTGTTGAATAAATTGTTTAAAATATTTTTAAAATTTTTGTCCACACTTAGGCTTGGGATCCATTGGGGCTCAACGTTACTTTTCAGAAACTTGGGCTGTTCTGAAAAAATATTTTTTCAAAATATTTTGATTTCAATTATTTTTTCTATATTAATGGATCATATTATTATTATGTATTTTGATTGCCAGGGGTTAGTGCGAGTACCAGGACTTGTTTTCTTTTCACATTGAAAGGATATTGATCAATTGTTTTAAGAGGAAGTCTTCCTCTGACCTTATTATCATTCTATATGTGGTCAGTGTACTCGCATTAACTCCTGTTCTGTATCGTATGATTTCGATGACAATATGGGAAGCGTATGTCACGGTATGTTGTTGGGGATTTGGACACTCCGGTCCTTTCCCCGCAGGGTCACTCTACTTTATCAATTTCTATTTCAGACGATCAAGATTAGGGTGATGTTTCTGTGATGTCTTCCAACAGTGTGCCTCCGTCGTCACAATTAATGAAGGGCTAGCGGAAAAGTGCTCATGTAATACGCCAATTGCCTAAGAGGACCCTAGTAGGTTCGACGGCCTTTGACGTCCGCTAGCTCGCCCGGTGTAGCGTCCATTCACCGAATGGTTCGGCAGCCGGGTTCGTCCGTTGCGGTCTAGAAGGAATTTTGGGGTGATGCGAGCACTATAAAATTAACTTAATGCACACCCAGTGACGGCGGATCGGAGGGAGAACGGAGGAAGCCTTTTAGTCCGGTTCATAGCTCGTTCCGGTCCATCCGGACGGCAAGCGAGAGAGGCCCCTCTCTCGTTCAACAACATCTGGCCCCAGATGTTGTGGTACAAATGTGTCGTTAGCGGAGCATACGTCCGTCGCTCGGGACGCTCCGTTGTATAGGCAGTCCGCTGAGACTGCTAAGGCTTCCTCTTCTCGTCAGCGCACACGACCGCACCTTGGCTGCGTGACCGCCGATATATTACCAGCTTCGCCGATCAAGGATTCTTCGGCGACCAGGTCACACCATCCGGCAGCCAGGGATTCGAGACCGATGGACTCCGGACGTTCGCATAGGAAGTATGCGGGAGCCATCTGATGCGGAGCTGCCCTCGGCGAAGCACCGATAGACTGCGCCTCCGCAGGTCTCGACGCCGGACATTCTTGTGCACATAGCACAGCTTATCGCAGCATCCCAGCAGCCGACAGAAACGGTGTCGGATCGAGAATTATCCGACAGCGCTGGGTCGGTAGCCGTTGACTCGAGGCCTGCAGACTCCGGACGTTCGCATAGGAAGTGTGCGGGAGTCAACGTACACGGAGCTTCCAGCGGCAATGCATCGTAAGTCCGCTACTACACAGGCCTCGGGAACGGACGTGCTTTCCTTAATAGCACAGTTTATCCCAGCATCAACTGAATCTGTCGCATATATTTTATCCGACGATGCTGGGTTGGGACGCTCCGCGGAAGCGGGTACGGACGTCCGAAAGTTTCATCCGGTCCGACGGGATACCGAAAGGGATTCGGTGGATTTCAAGCTTTCCCTTTCGGAACAACATATGCTGCGATGCCGGATAAGAAACTGATAGCGTCGGTGGACTTAGAAATTTTTGGTTCGGTTCAGGGACATCGTCCCTCAGTTCCGACATAGTCCAATAATGTCACACAAACTTTCGAATTATTGAACGACGCTATATATATTATTATTTTATGCTTGCTATCCAAGCATTTCTGGTTTCTTGTTCGAAGAGTTATGGAGATGTCTTTCAAAAGTGTGCCTCTGTCGTCATAGTTAATGAAGAGTTAGCGGCAATAAGTGCTCATGGAATATGTCTATCGCTTACGGAGTGACATTCGCTAGCTCACCCGGTGTAGCGTACATTCATCGAATGGTTCGGCTGCCGGGTTCGTCCGTTGCGGTCTAGGAAGGAGATTTGGGTGATGCGAGCACTTTAATTACTTTAGTACTCACCCAGTGACGGCAGATTGAGGACAGATCGGAGGAAGCCAACAACATAGGGGACCGCATGTTGTGGTTCAGATATTTTACATTCGGAGCATATGTCCGTTGCTCGGGACGCTCCGTTATATTGACAGTCCGAGAGACTGTCTTTAATGCTTCTTCATCCTCATAGCAGGGTACACGACCGCACATTGGCTACGTGACCTCGAGTATCCGATCAGTTTCGGCATTCAGTGATTCCACAGCGAATAGGTCGCGCCATCCGGTAGCCAAGGAACACGAGGCCTATACACTCCGTTCGCTCGCATATTGGAAGTATGCACGGGGTAACGATCTCGGAGCTTCCTGCGGCAATGCATCGTAAGACCGCTGCTCCTCAGGCCTCAGTGACGGACGTGCTATCCGAGTTAGCACAGTTGTTTCGCAGCATCCCAGCAATTGACGGTTTCTCGGTCGAATCAGGAATTATCCGACGGCGCTGGGTCGGTGCGGTCCGCGGTTGCATCAAGCTACGGACGACCGAACGCTTTATAGGGTCCGACAGGATGGCGAAAGGGATTCGAAAGATTTCGAGTTTTCCCTTTAGTAGTATCGGAAGATGCCTTTCATATCTTCTGGCATTTCTTCCAGTGATTATTTTTCGGACTTCATTGCTGCGATCTTGGATAAGAGACTTATAGCGTCATTGGACTTGGATTTTTCGATCGGTACAGGGACTTTGTCCCTGACTTACCGACGCAGTCCAATATTGTCATTACAACATGTGTTTTATTTTTCGACGCTATATATTATATATATATACAAGCCTGCTACTAAGCATGATAGTTTAGTTTCTTGTCCGCGTGGCTCATTTCTGCCATTTTATCTTTTTTACATATAGTTTATTTTGGCAGAGCAGGGCATACCGAGAGTTCATATGCGTCTAGACGGTGTGATTAAAGACTGCATATATTCTTTTTCGCCGTTTATGTCTTTTCCAATTTCAATGTTGGGAACGACATTATGTATAGTAGACTTAACTTAGACGCTTTATTATACGTAATCCGCCTTACTGAGGCGTTATCATTACGTCTTCAAGAAAAGATTTACGGGATATTATTCTCAATGTAATTTCTTTTGAGGGCAGTAGTTTGTTCACGTATAACTCCGCCCTTCAGTGGCTGATTGAAGTTGGTTAGACGTGATGCAGCCCTAGCTACATCCACGCGTGGATAGTAGGTTAAGAACTCTCTCAGAGTCGCTTCGTTCTCGGAGGAGCTTCTCTTTGACGGCAACTTTCCGGCAATCCATGAATTGCTTGATTTATACATTCTCTTGTCTATCTAGTGTTACAAGAGATTCAGACTGGGGCAAACATTCGGTGGTTGACTCAGAGAGTGCCGCCGCAGTTGCCGGACCCTAGTGTGGCTGTTATGACGGTTGCCAGTCAAACAGATTGGGATATATACTGATCCCTACGGATTCGAAGTGCCAGGGTCTTTGGGTTCCGCAGTCTTTTAGCTATCAGTTTAACTTCCGCGGAATAATGTTTTTTAGGCTTGCTTTATGTCATTGCATGAACATTATTCAGAAACGCATGCCCAAATTCCTGTCCTTTAATTCGACAGTAGTGGCGTATCTCCGGAACCAGGGAGGCACTCTTTCGTTTCCGTTATTCAATTTAATGGAAAGAATCCGTCTGTTGGTTATAGTACACCAAGTTCAGTTTTGGTCCGTCATATTCTGGGTCGTCTGATTGTTTTATCGTACTCCCGTTCTCTTACGGGTCGCTTGTTGCTGTCAGAATGGACTCTCATCAAACAAGTATTTAATCAGATTTGCTATCTATGGGAGCGCCCAATGATGTTTTATTTATGACACAGCTTGCTAATCAATTGCAGACGTATGTGTTGGCTTGTCCAGATCTCTGAGCTAATACTGTTAACGCTCTATGGATCTATAGGACGGAATGATAGGATACGCGTATCCTCCGGCGCTGTTGTTTTAGCAGGTATTGCTAAGATAAACAACCACAATACATTTCTGTTGATAGCATCTCTATCTTCACAGAGATCATGAGTAATTTACTCTCTTGTCTACTGTGGATCTTAACGTGAAATCTTCCTCTATGTGAGGATCTTTTTTCACTGGGTAAATCGTGTCATCTTTATCACAACCAGCAAGGTCGCAACCTTCATGTATTCCGTTGTGTGGTCCGTATTGCATTGTAAGCACTGTACTGGACGAGCTTTGGACGCGATTTCTTACTATAGGAGATCCTCTTCTTCGCTATTCTATGCGACTAAAGTGGAGGCTCTTCCGTCGTGGTGTAGGGATCATTATGTTCATATGGTTGATCCCTCCATACTACTCATTGCTAGTTTTTAGTATACTTGTTTCACAAGATCTACTGCAGCCTGTTGTTATTTAGGTTATAGGTTTATGTTACCTCATACCTATGCACTCTACGATAGTTTACAATTGAGTCTTTTGTCTCTTTATCTAAGTCAGTTAGTAACTTTTTGATAAATAGACTTAGAATCTTTAGATTAAATTCCTATACGGATTTTAACTTCGGTTCTTATTTAGCTAAGTAATCATTTGAGCCTCTGGAAACAGTAGTTTTCAAATTCTGACCTTTTAGACAGTAATTCTGTTGGTTTCTCTGTAGAGTCAGTGAGTTTCATGCACTATCGATGGATGATTTTCACTTTCATAGTTTCGGAATCAATACTTCCGTTACTATTTAGGTTGGATTGTTGCATAAGAGTTAGGCTCCTATTATCCGGAACCTATTATTTTAAGGTCCTTCCGTCTTCGTATGGGCATAGGCCTTTACTCTTTCCGGGTACAGTTTATGTATTTATAAACAGATATCTGTTTATTACAAGGGCGTAAGCTTCTTCTGTCTTTGATGTCTAGTAGAAGGACGTTACGCTCCATTTTATTGTTAATGGATTCTATTAACTAGCGTACTGCTTATGGTATATCATTGGCTTAGCAGTTGTGCTTAAGATTTCGGCTCATGAAGTAAGAGTTCTTCTACTTCTTGGGCTTACATTAATAGTGTTGCTATTATAGATTTTTGAAGGCTGCTCATTGCGCTCAGCCATCCATTCATGAATTTTATCTCAGAAATATCGAGTCCATTTCTGGAGACCTCTATTGTTAGGTCTATTATCTACTGCTCAGAATGTCATTCACTTAACAGTTGCTACTATAGCTAGGTAGGCTGTCTGTTTCGGCAGTGTCTCCGTTCGGCTGCCCTCTTCGCTCTGGGCTATTTGACCCAGGGCAAGAAAAAGGGGGGGGGGGGAGGGTGTTCCCTTGGGTCACCTGTTTTTACTATGAAAACAAGGGGATACCTCCTCCGGAGTTAGTAATTCTGAGCTGTTATTGGGATGGTTGTTTAGTGAGAAGTTTAAGTTTATAAAATTCATTCAAGTCTTAGTTTTTAAAGTATAGCTTTTGAATATTGCATATGTCAGCGGACATGATTATGCAATTCTCACACACTTTTAGGAGTATAAGAGTCTCTATTCTCTAGACTTACTTTATTATTGGCTTACTTTAAAAATTATTAGTATAAGGATTATTGGATATTAATAGAGTACATGGATGTATGAAGCTCAATTTTTGGAAGGTGTTGTATCTTTCTAATTTATCATAAATAAGAAAGATACATGTAAGGCCTATTACTTCTTTTCCCTACAGGGGATGACTCTATTTTATTTTATTGAGCGTATTCCATTTTGCTCTATGTCCTTGGCCCTCCAGCCTTTTTACTATTCAGCTATGTCTGGGTCATTGGTACAGTATAAAAATGTTAAAAAATTTATAGTAATTTATATATTTTTTATACTTACCAATGACGGGGATGGCCCTCCCAGGAGTTGGGAACTCTTGCCTCCCCGCTGAGTACATAGCGCTTACCAGGCACTGGTTATTAGAATGATAAATGGCGCCAATTTCGGAACGTCCTTGACACTGCGCATGCGCAGTGGGGGCGAGGTGTGGAGGGCCTTTCAGGACATGTTTTCTTTAGTTTTAGATGCAAATTTTGGGGATTGGGGGGCAAAATTTGTGTTTGGCCCTATATTTTAAGAGTTAGCACCAGCTATGTCTGGGTCATTGGTAAGTATAAAAAATATATAAATTACTATAAATTTTTTAACTTTTTCCTCCTACAATTCTCTAAATTCCCATGGGACACACAATACTACATCTGGTCGGAACTTTCATAAAAATACAAACTCAAAACAACACAAAATCCACGAATCCTGACAGTGACTGCGACGCTTGACCTCCATTTTTTATATACAACCCGATATTCGAAAAGAACCATGATGCGGATGTGTGACGTCATGCACGTGCAATTACATCATTTATCACTCGAAATAAAAGCCAGTGATTTCAGACCAAACACGACAATTTTGAGTCCGAAATTTTATAGGCGACGTTTAGGATTTGAACTTTGTTTCCCCTTCTCGTCTGGGGGGTATAAAGTATCAGGTTGTCGCCAGTAATAGTAGGCATAGTATACAACATAATTATGCCTATATTACGTGGAAACAAAGGATCCTGAGTGTCGTTACGATACAGCATTGTACTCGACATTTTAACCACCAGCTTTTATGGCTGATCATAGTATGATCCGTGGGGGGAATGGGTCCGATCGACGGACCCGCAGCCTGTCCAGCAGAAACCCTGGCTAACCCTGCTTTTCTTGTGTTAGTATGTTGGGGAGTGTGACTGTTACTCATTGCTGCTCAGCGTTGTTTTTTCGATTACTCATTCCTCCACCCATAAAACTATGACACAAGATGATCCTGGTTGATAAAAGTGTCATTAAACCCCAATAAAAAAGACCTGCTGTATTTGTTTATTACATGGGTGGATGTGGCCGACACGAGGTGACCCTGCCTGTTGAAGAGTTGTTAAGCATAAATTAAAAAAAAAGACCAAAAAACATACCGAATTTGTATATTATGTTGGTGGATGCAGTCGATTCATTAGGAAAAGGGTTAGTGGGCCTAATCCTATGAAATGCATGTTGACTCCATATCATTCACATGAAATGCCATTGTGTTCCAACTTTGCTGATAGATGTGACACCTCAGCCACACAAAATTCTGACTACCTGCACAGACAAAATGAATTGTTTCACCGTGTGTTATAAATAAGTGAGATGAATTGTAAGCAATGGATATGAAATGAACATTATAAGTTATTGTGATGAGTTGACGGTAACATGGTCTGAGGTTTGCGGCTTGGAGCTTATGTTTAACCGAGACGCGAAGCGTCGAGGTTGAACATACGCTCCGAGCTGCAAACCTAAGACCATGTTACCGTCAATTCATCACACTAACGTATATGTTCCAATAAGACACTACTCATAGCCCAAAACCTACATCGTGAAACAAGAGAGGATTATTTACTAAACATGTAATCGTTAAAAGTTGCCTTTTTCAAGGCAACTTTTAATTATCACAGGTTTAGTAAATAAACCTCTTGTGTATCCCACGGCACTGGATAAATGATCAATAAACCAGATAAACTCATCCCATCTCAGTTCAAATTGTAAATCGGCTTGAAATTTAAACACACTTCATACGGAACACCGTCTGCTACACGCGTGAAAAATCCAGAAAAATGAAGCGGCTTGCTAGTCACTCCATTGGTGAAGCAATTACGAAACAGGCGACTTCATTTCAAATATTTCACGTTGTGATGTCATACGGTAACATTTGCCACTTGAGCCGTAAACATAGAATATACTAAGCGAGCTCTCTTCCAATCAGAGGAGGAGGATTTTAGTCTTGTTGGAACATATGTTATACATTTCAGTTAATAAGCCACGCACATGATGACCAGCTTGAACAGATAGGCTCCAGTGTTGGTATTCTGAAAAATATGAGCCATCAGATAGGCTCAGAACTCAATGAACAAAATGTGTAAGTATTCCATTATACTCGTCTCTATTTTGAAAACGTGGATAAGGCCGAAAAAGGTAAAAATATGTTTCTCAGGCTCTCCCGCATGGTTCTTTTGTCTGCCACATGCTCTCTTTCTATAACCAATTTAAACTTAAAAAAAAATAAAAATTAAATGGTTTATGACTGATATTTTACCCAAGTTGAAAAAATTGATGAATTTGTCCCTTGAGTGCAAGAAGGCTTTGCAATGCTAAAGCATTGCAAAGCCTTCTTGCTCTCAAGGGATGAAATACACCACCACCCATGCTATTCTGTAGATTATGAGGCCTAAAACTTGAACCAAGAACATGAACTTTTGATGGCAAAGAAGTAATTACTGAAATAAAAAATAAAATAAAAAAACGCTCGCCCGCATGCAATTTTACAAATAATGGCCTGAGAAACAGAAGATCTATTTTGTGTGGCCTAAAGTATTTTTGTTTATTGTTTACAAAGTTGCACCTTTAATTCTTCGAACAGTTTAGTGGAATGTCACTGTTTCTCATTTGGGACAATGTCTGCTGTCCAATAAAGCTTTCTACACTGGTTTTAGTTAATGCTGGCATGATTTTAACCCCTTTTAAACATGTTTTCATACTTAGTTTCTTTGTACTTGAAATTAGCTTTTTACAACATTCAAAAATTTAAAAGTAAAATGTTTATATCTGATATTTTACTCAAGTTCACAAAATTGATAAATTTGTCCTTTGAGTGCAAGAAGGCTTTGCAATGCTTTAGCATTGCAAAGCCTTCTTGCACTCAAGGGACAAAATACACCAGCATCCATATGCTATTCTGTAGATTATGATGCCTAAAACATAAAAAAAACAAGAACATCAACTTTGATGGCAAAGAAATAATTACATAATTAAAAAATAAAATAAAAAAACTCCCGCCCACATGCAGTTTTACAGAAAGTAGCCCGAGAAATGGAAAATCTACTTTGAGTGGCCTAAACTTGGGCTTGCACCAATTATTAAAAAAAAATTTTATTCACTTTAAATTTTGTGGCCTCTGTATTTCAGGACATAAAATTTGAGAGGAACAATTTTATCGTTCCTCTGGTGGTTTTCTTAATAAAAAACAGATAACCAAAAAGTTGTTCATCTGGAACTACAAACAGTTCGTCAAAAAGTTGTTTCTTATCACCTTATCTGATAGCACTGTTTTAAAATATTCCTGTGGGAAGACCCCTCTCTTCAATGCTCAAACTCCCTAAGACAGCTGATGCCCCCTGTGCTTGCCACAGATGCTTTCAAAATCTGTGAACTGCCATACAGTAGGGCCATCGTGGATGGGTCAAAATCCACGGGTTGTCATTTTTTCTATGCATATAATTCAGAGGTTATTCGCTATGACCCCTAGCAAAATTTTCGCCAATGAGATACCGGGATTATCTCAGTGCTTCATTGGTGGAAATTTCGCTTGGTGTCATTGCGGGTCATCTCTGAATTATATGCATGGAAAAATGCCCACCTTTAGATTTTGACCCGTCCTCAATGGCTGTAGTGTAATCGGTCCTCTTTATTATATCAGATGAACGGTAAACAGGTTATCTCAAAATTCGAAATTTTTTCCTCTATATTTCCAATAAAGTGAAGCCTGTTTTGAGAGACCACTGTTGTGAGAGACCATCTGTCTTGAGAAACCGCTGTGATCTTGTACCATTTGGTTGTTTTACTCTGTAATGGACCTGTCATGAGAGACCACCTGTCTTGAGAGACCACTTTTGCCTGACAAAAAGTGTGGTCTCTCAAGACAGGTTCTATGGTATTGGCAAACAATAGTGTCTGAAATTTTGCACATGTATTTCTTACAACCTGAATGTGATCCACTTTGTGGTACCATATCAGGGAAAACGTCTTTGCTGCCAAATTGGAACCGAAGTATACTAACAATGGATCTTTTTCACAAAAATCTTAAAACTTAGGCTACACAAAATAAATTAATTGATTCTCAGGCATTTTTTTTTCAAATTTCTGAGGAAGGTTGGGTTTTATTTGTAATTTTTATTTTTTTCTTGCATATAATGAGCATAAATTTTCAGGCTTTCTGCTGTCTTTTCCCACACAGAATATACAGAAAGTACATAATTGTACAGATTAGGCCTTAAAAAATAAAAAAATCTGTTTTTCAAGCCCTCCCACATGGTCGTTTTGGCTGCCGCATGCTCTCTTTTTATAACCAATTTAAACTTAAAAAAAATTTAAATTAAATGGTTTATGTCTGATATTTTACCCAAGTTAAAAAAATTGATGAATTTGTCCCTTGAGTGCAAGAAGGCTTTGCAATGCTAAAGCATTGCAAAGCCTTCTTGCATTCAAGGGATGAAATACACCACCATCCATACTATTCTGTAGATTATGAGGCCTAAAACTTGAACCAAGAACATGAACTTTTGATGGCAAAGAAGTAATTACTGAAATAAAAAAGTCAAATAAAAAACTGCTCGCCCGCATGCAATTTCACAAATAATGGCCTGAGAAACAGAAGATCTACTTTGTGTGGCCTTAACTCATTTAATTTTAACCCCTAAGGGACCAATTCCAACTTTAATCACTTTTTACTGCAATGAAGCAGGTGCCTCAACATGTTATCTTTGGGGAAGCTTTTAAGTTACATTCTAAGAGCCTTAGCAGTCCTTTCTGGACAAGTCTTGGCTGCCAACATAGGCAGCCAAGACTTTCCTGGAAACAGATGCAATGACACAGAATGTACTCTGCCTTTAGTTACGCTCTTCAGATTTCAGTTAACTAGTTGAGTGCTAGAAGCCACTATCATGGCTCTATTGAAAAGTGCTGAAAGCCATTTAACCCTTGAGGGCCTGGATTTCCCATCAGCCCACAGCCTCTATACATGCAATGGCTTAGCAGTGATTTCTAGTCAAGTCTTAGCTGCCTTAATAGGCAGCTAAGACTTGACTAGAAACTACTGCCTACCTAATTTGTCTTGTCAACAGGACCTCCTCATGATGGCATGTTAAGGGCACCTGTTTGACGTCATAAAAGTCGGAAATAGGCCTTTAAGGGTTAAGAGGCTTCACTCTGTATACACCAGCTTGTTGTTGGGCCAGCAGTAGAAAAATAATATTAATATTAGTTTTGTCAATTTATTGGAGAGTGTTAACTGGCAGTATCTTTGAAAATAAAAAAAATCACATTACAAATGACCATTGAAAAATAATTTAACACTCTACCAGTTAAAATACATCAATCAAAGTACGTAAAAAGTTTTGAGTCTCTTAATTGTGTAGTAATATTAGAAAACACAACAAGGCAATAAAAATGTCCACTGAGGATTTTAATTTCAATGAGAGATTGCCTGAGAATGAAAACATTTTTTTTTGCCTTGTCAGCCATATTCAGTTCATATTTACCATACATTTAGACCATAATATCTTTCAGCAAAAGAGATTGAATACAGTTGTGTGTATGAGATTCTTGTGTATGCAACCACCTTAACATTAATAAACCATTTTCAGTGAAACTTCTCAAACACGAGTAAACATTCACTTATTTCCAAATTTTCAATCTGCAACAATTTTAAGCAGGTTATTTCCCCTTAACTCTGTTCAACTTAGAAGATTTCATTTTGATTTCTGTATGAGAGTCCTGTGTGCACAACTCCTACACTTATGAAATGATTTTGAGGAATTTTCTCAAACAGAACCACTTCTGTACTGACCTGGGACTAAGCCCTTGGAGGGGGGGGGGGGGGGGGGGTGGAGGAGGGGCGATGAAGTACAACAGTGCAAAAGTATATGGGTGGGCTTATTTTCAAGAGGTCAAGTTTGCAGAAGAATTTGGATACAAAGTTGACACACAGTTAGAGGACTCCGTCAATCTCATAACAATAAGGCCTAAAAAAATTAAAAATCTGTTTCTCAGGCCCTCCCGCATGGTCCTTTTGGCTGCCGCGTGCTCTCTTTTTATACCCAATGCAAACTTAAAAAAAAATAAAATTAAATGCTTTATGTCTGATATTTTACCCAAGTTAAAAAAAATTGATAATTTTTTCCCTTGAGTGCAAGAAGGCTTTGCAATGCTTTAGCATTGCAAAGCCTTCTTGCTCTCAAGGGACGAAATACACCACCACACATGCGTCTCTGTAGATTATGATCCCTAAAACATACCAACGACATGAACTTTTGGTGGCAAAGAAATAATTACAGAAATAACAAATAAAATTAAAACCCGCTCGCCCGCATGAAATTTTACAAATAATGGCCTGAGAAACAGAAGATGTACTTTGTGTGGCCTAATGCATTTACCATTTATTCATCTAACGAATTGGTTGCGTAATTTACAAATTAAATAGTTTAAAAATAAAAGTATAACAGTTTCAACAAAACCATATCAAGTTCGTTCCAATGACGGATCATGTGATATGGTTTTGTTGAAATGTTTTGAAATATTTGAAAAGAAATAATTAAAATTAACAAATTTTGATATTGTGTGCGTTGGGTTAGGGGTTCTTCGTTGTGACAAACTACATGCACTATCATGGCTGTCCTAGATGTTGTTTTTACAGGATAAGGAACAGATCTTATTTACAAGGAGGGGACTCTGAAACTGAAATCTGAAAAGTTGGTAGATGGGCTTATTTTCGATTATGGGCTTATACCTGGCTCAGTAGGGTAACTACTAAACACGTGCATTTTCTCAAATTTTCAATCTGTGATGATTTTAAATAGGTTATCTCCCTTTGAACTTATAAGATTTAATAGAGACTTGTGTGTGTGATTCTTGTTTATGCAGATAACTTATGAAACATTATCAATGAAAACTCAACCCCAGGAAGTGAAGCACTGGTAAACAAGCTCTGTTTCACTGATAAAATAGGACCCAGTCACTAATGCTTGTGGTACGAGTCCTCTAAAATAGGCAACACAGGGTATAAATGATTGACTGACCTTGACTTTATCTCCATATTGTGGTCATGATTAGCCATTGTGCAGATGAAAATGACCTTAAACACCAATAAATAAATAAATAAATAGTGAAAACTCAAAGATGACCACTAACAAGTAAACATATGCATATTTCCAAACTTTCAATTTGTGACAACTTTAACCAGGTTTTCTCCCCTTCAGCTTGAAAGAATTCATTTAGATTCCAATATGAGATTCTTGTGTGTAAAACTCCTAATTTATAAATTGAATTGGATGCCATTTCTCAAACATGACCCCTAGGGCTGAATGATATTCAAAACTGAATACTGGTATCGGTATTCAGAAAAATACCGCGATATACCGGTATATCGAAAACTGTTCAGATATATGAACACAAGTACCACAATCGACACTCAAGGCATCTCAGTCGGAACGAATTAGCATGCCTTGATGATGCGGTTCGAAAAACCTTTACCCAACCCAGACGATATCAAAATTTATTATTTTCCAAATTAGTTTATCAGATTTTCCCCAAAGATTTCGACAACACTATATCATGTGACCCCTCATTGGAACAAGCTCAAGGAGCTCGTTCCAATGAGGAGTCACATGATATAGTTTTTATAAAAAAAATTTTTGAATTATTTTTTCTACCTCTGAATTTGTATATTATGAGGGCACAAGTAGGTGATTCTTTGGATAAAGGGATAATATTATTCATTCGGGGTTACAGTTAAAAAACTAAAGACATCTTGAAAATTAAATTGTGGGTAAATAAATAATGACGATAAACCAATATTTTTGTAATTACACCGGTATTCAAACGATATTGGTTTGAATACCGATATATATCGGTTTATCGATATACTGTGCACCCCTAATGACCCCTTACAAGTAAACATGCACATATTCCAGAAATTTTCAATCTGCAATGATTTTATAGTTATATAACCTTGAATTTTGATGTTTTATTAATTTTTAAATAAGATTCTTCTGTACGCAACTCCTACACTAGGAATTGTTTTCTATGAAACTTTTCAACACTTTACCTAACGAATCAGCCACATTTGCCCACATAATTTTCATACATTTCAAAAAAGTTGAATTCAGTGATATTAAACCACATATCAATAGTTACATCAAATCTGTGCGGCAGGTGGAATGGGATGGGGGCGGGGGAGACAACAAGCTCCATCGTTTCCGACCAAATCTTTTTGATCACTACTCATCCAGTAACCTTTGTTGAAAAGATCATGTAATTCTAACACGATGTCATATTGGTCACACAAAGATTACACATTCCTTTCTGTCGGAGAGTAATATGCAACCAGAATGTGTTCCTTGCCAACAGGCGTTGTCAGTGGAGCACATTCTTTTACATTGTACTGATTTTAATCATGTTTTCTTCAATTGATTTTTCTTCACAATTGACATTATAATTTCTATCATTTTCTTGCAACAATATAGTCTTAGCTGCTGATGTGGTGTTAAGCATTAATGAATAAATAAAGTTGAAACAAAATCATATCATGTGACCCCCCCATTGGAACGAGCTCATCGAGCTCGTTCCAATGAGGGGTCATATGATATGATTTTGTTGAATTTTTTTTTAAATTTCGAAAAATAATTTTTAAAATAATAAATTTTGATATCCTATGCATTGAGTAAAGCATTAAAGTGAAACAAATGTGCATATTCTCAAATTTTAAATCTGATGATTTCAACAAGGTTATTCCCCTTTGAACTTATATTTAACCCTTTACCCAACGTAACGGCCAAAACCGGCCAGCGCTATTCTAAAAAATTGCCAATTAATTTTCATTATTTTTTTCATTTTTTGTCTCAAAAACATAGGTTATGACCCCTCGTTGGAACGAGCTCGTCAAGCTCGTTCCAATGAAGGGGTCATAACCTATGTTTTTGAGACAAAAAATGAAAAATATTTGTTATTCGAGAATTTTTTTGCAAGTCTCGTCTGCTTCTCATGTTAGGTAAAGGGTTAATGCAGATTTCTGTTCACATTTTTCTGCATGCAGCTCCTCTTGCAAAGATGACTCAATTTTGATGAAACTTTTTGTACATGATGTGTTGTGCTTGGACATGTGCATATTTCAAAGTTATAAAGCAGTGACAATTCTTACCATCTTATCTCCCCTTGAACTGAGATTTAACTTTGCTTTACTGTATGTGTTTTTTGGGGTGTCAAACTTTTTGCCAATTTCTGATTTTGAAGCTCCACGTTCAGATGTGCATCCAGGAAAGCCTGAAGTTGGAGTATTAATCACCTTTGGTGACAGTACTAGTTATAGTTATAAACAATATACTTTGGTTTTGTGACCTAAATGATGTCAGACAAGATTTCAGAATTAAATTATTTGTAGTAAATTTTTTTAGTATAAGCTACAGTTAAAACTAGAAGTCCTGTCATGAAATGCGCACAAATAGCACGTTGATGTGCGCGTTAATGTGCGCGTTATGGCCCAATTAAAGCTGTTATATTCTGTACATATGGCCTGTGCACAGGCAATGTTTCAGCCAATGGACCTCCGGGTAACCCGGAGGTCCATTGGCAGAAACATTGCTTGTGTTTGCTATGAGGTACCAGGAGAACCTGCCGTGCTTTGGATGCCATTCGATATGGCAATTGCGCGCAATTCCAACGCGCAATTAAGCCTAGATAAGCGCATTATTCGTGACAGGACTTCTAGTTTTAACTGTAACTTGTAAGATAGCGGGAAGATGACCTACAAATTATTTTTTATATCTATTTTCTAGGATCAGGTGAATGTTTGAGATTCAATTTGATTTCAATTCCTGTCACTGATTCAGTTTGATTTGAAACCATCTCATTTATTCAAAAAAATTGAATCCAGGAGAGATTCAGATTTCGTACAATTCTCCATTGTTGACTTTCTGAAGGTAGCAAATCACCCTGTAATTTTCTGATAAATAAGATTGAACGTATCCAGTCTAACTAGGTAGCACAAATTCAGTTGGAAAATTCATAAAAATGACATTTGAACCAATGGTGGAGATTGCAATATTGCTCATTTGCACAATATGTCGTCCGTAAAGTGCAGGTATTCTATTAGCAATTTACTCTCTGTGAACCTCAATCTGAATCAAATACCTGGAAAATAAATTGGCCCATTGTATGGAATAGCATCATCAAATTCACCCTCTGAGGACCTCATTTTGCAAATGTCAGACTGCTTATTTTCAGGCCTGGTTGGTAGGCATGGGCATAAGCTGCAATATGCAGATACCCTTTCCCCCAGAATGGTCTATCTCCACACCAAATGGCCTGAAAATAAGCAGTCTGCTGTGCAGGGTAGCATCACTAAATTCACCCTCTGGGGACCTCATTTTGCAGATGACAGTCTGCTTATTTTCTGGCTTTATTAGCAACTGTAAAGTCAAAGAGCATTTTTGTGGATTTTAGGCTTATAAATTAGTATTATTATTATTTATTACCAAGGTACCATCTGCAATGCTTTGGCATTTCAAATGGCTCCTTGTTGCACTCAAAGTGCAATAAATGGCTTTTTCTTGAACCACCTTAATGATACCTGTCAATTGTGCAATAGTTTAGTTGGGAGTGCGGTGGCTCAGTAGTTAGGAAATTGGACTTCAAACCGAAAGGGTCACGCTTTGATCCCCGCCAGGGATAACTGCGTTGCATCCTTGGGCAAGACACTTAATCCTGATTGTCCACATGGAGGTCATGGTGTCACTGGGCATAAAGGTGTACTGCACGTTGATGGTGCACTTGTCTTAAACCAATGCTAATCCTGCATGTGGGGAGTTAGTATGCTGTGTTGAGTCCTGACAGCTGCTCGCCGTTGGTCATTCTCTCAGGGTGCTCCGCCTCCCTCCACCCATACAAATGTCCGACATGAGATGATTTATTTATTTATTGGTGTTTAAGGTCACATATTTCTGCACAATGGCTAACCATGACCGTGACAGTTTTACGGGTGGAGGAAGCCGGAGAGAACCACCAAGCAACTGTCAGCTCCCCAACATACCAACTCCATACAAGCAGGGTTAGCATTGGTTGAAGGCAGACGCACCATCGACGTGCAGTATGCCTTAGTACACAACATCACCGTGCCCCCACATGGGCAATGGGGTGAAGTGTCTTGCCCAAGGACACAACGCGGTTGCCACAGGTGAGATTCGAACCGAGGATCTCTCGGCTTGCAGCCTGCACCTCTACCAACTGGGCCACCACGCCCCCTGACATGAGGTGATCCTGTCTGTCAAAAGTGTCATTAAACTTCAATAAATAAATAAATAGTCTAGTATAAGTACTGATAGTGGGTTCACGATGGAGAAAGACAGCACTAGTAGGCCGTAGTATCGTAATAATTGAAATGTGGATTCCATTTGGTTTCGAACCTTTGATATGATTTGAGATTTGATTTGATAGAAGCTTCCTGATTCGTCAGACCCTACGTTTGTCACACTAGATATGAGAGAATATCTCTTCTACTAATTATATTACAGGATGTTAGATGACTTTCGCCATGACATGGATTCATCTGAGTCACGATTGGATTCTGTTATGAAGAAAATGTCCAAAGTTTTGCACATGTCAAATGGTATGTTTTATGTATGGATCATATTAATTGCATATTAAAACCTTTTCTTATGAACTGTATTAGCCTGATGAAACTAAAATTTTAACCCTTTATCCAACGTAACGGCCAAAACCGGCCAGCGCTATTCTCAAAAATCACCAATTAATTTTCAAAATATTTTCATTTTTTGTCTCAAAAACATAGGTTATGACCCCTCGATGGAACGAGCTCATCGAGCTCGTTCCAACGAGGGGTCATAACCTATGTTTTTGAGACAAAAAATGAAAAAAATTAGTTATTCAAGAATTTTTTTTGCATGTGTCGTCTGCTTTTCATGTTAGGTAAAGGGTTAAAGAGCACTGAAAAGTTATTTAAAAAAAAATTTCATAGATCTTTTTAGCCAAGATAACCCCAATCCCATTGCACTCTCTTTTGTAAATGTTTTTTTTGAACTGGTAGAGTCCTCTATGGGAACCCTGGGAACCAAAGCCATGCTTGTTTATAGTAGAATGCAAGCTCTGTTTAAATGGTAAAATAGGTCCCGGTCACACTGCTTGGGACTGAAGTCCTCTAAAATGGGCAGCATCGGTATACAGGGTTCCCGCGGGCCTGGAAAAGCCTGGAATTTTCAAAATGAAATTCAAGGCCTTGAAAAGCCTTGATTTGGCTCCCTGGGCCTGGAAAAGCCTTAAAAAATGAAGCATTGTGCGCAGAGTTGAGATGAATGAATACGCCCGAAACGGTTCGAGTGGTTCAGCTGCGATAAGCCTGGAAAAACCTTGAATTTAACTTTCTATTAGCCTTGAAACTCCTTGAATTTGGGGTGTATATGGCCTGGAAAAGCCTGGAATTTCATGTCAGGTCAAGTGCCGGAACCCTGGTATAAACGATCAACTTACTTTGATTTAGCTCCATATTGCAGTCACGATTATCCGTTGAGTAGAAATATATGACATTAAACAGCAATAAATAACTGGTAGAGTGCTGAATTTCTGGTCATCAAAATTTGCTCACTTGTCTTTGACTTGTTACAATTTATGGGAGAGTGCCTCTGGGCACGTTCCCATAAATTGTGACAAGGCAAATCCGCTATAGACCTGATGATTTCACTTCAAAGATAATATGAAGCTCATCTACAGAATATGAGGCCTTTAGGTTGGGACACCTGCACTTCAGAATAACGACCAAATACAGGGTTCCCGCACCTCCTTGAATTCCTTGAAAGTCCTTGAATCTCAAAACACCCTCCCATGGACCTGGAAACTCCTTGAATATTGAAGGTCATCCTGGAAACTACCGGAAATGGAGTCGGCTATGCATGGACAGTGTGCTATTTCAAAATACTGTACATCTGATGTTCATTCTTTTACAACATGCATCCCATAAGTGGATAGATGTCTGTGTTATATTGCTCGTACCCTACCGCTCGTGATGGACAGTGTGTTATTTCAAAATACTGTACATCTGATGTCCATTCTTTTACCTTTTTACCTAGTAGCAGACGACACTTGTGAAAAAAATTACTGTGCATTTGAATATTTTCATTTTTTCCAAAACATAGGTTGTGACCTCTCATTAGAACGAGTGTGATACGCTCGTTCCAGTGAGAGTCATAACCTATGTTTCAGAAGCAAAATATAAAAAGATTGAACAGTGATTTTCATGGAAAGCGCTGGCCGTTTTTTCCGTTACCTTAGGTAAAGGATCGAGTTACATTTTCTGTCTCTTGGATGCAAGTGGAAAATGTTTCCTGGCAAATCCTTGAATTTTGTATGTTTTTCTCCTTGAAATTTCTTGAAAAAGCTCTAAAAACCTCCTTGAAACTCCTCGAATTTGCTTAGAGGTTTGGTGCAGGAACCCTGAAATATGAGCTTCAGCTGCTCATCCTTCTGCAAATACTTTGCGATGTCTCCACCACCTACCCTTCAACCTTCGTCCCCCTTCAACCTTCATTGACCAAGTATATAACTAGTCAGTTGTTTAACTTGGCTTTTCAAAATACACCACCTGTAAGGTAAGGGATTCAACAAGCCAAATCAGGTGCTACAAACCTCCATATTTCTATGACTGACGGTGTGTATGACATGGATCCTTGTATCAAATCTAGTCTCTTAACCCTTTACCTAACGTGAAAAGCAGACGACACTTGCAAAAAAAATTCTTGAATAACTAATTTTTTTCATTTTTTGTCTCAAAAACATAGGTTATGACCGCTCGTTGGAACGAGCTCGATGAGCTCGTTCCAACGAGGGGCCATAACCTATGTTTTTGAGACAAAAAATGAAAAAAATAGTGAAAATTAATTGGCGATTTTTGAGAATAGCGCTGGCCGGTTTTGGCCGTTACGCTGGGTAAAGGGTTAATCCTTTGAACCCTTGTGATGTCTTCCATGTCAGTTCAGTGGCAGCAATTGGAAGAATCCATATTCATTATTTGGAGGTAGACCAACTAATATTTTCAACATTCAGCCTTGGGGGGTGCTGCACATTGCAAATATTAATTGGTTTACCCCACATTCACTCTGCAGACATTTGTACTTATTGAAATTATAACATATCATGTTTCTGGTCCGAAAAGATTCTGCACTTGGGGATGCGACGTGCATCCCGTAAGTAGATAGATGTCTGTGTTATATTGCTCGTACCCTACCACTGGTGATGGACTGGTGGCTGCTTGGTAGGTTTTGCTACCTATTTCTTTTACTTCCTCCGTTTCTTCTTAGCAGGTGGAGATGGCAATATCTTTACTATTGGCGATGGAGGCTGTGGTATCGTGTTATTTGCCCTTTTTTCTGCAAGTGCCATTGCTAAAGCAGCGTCCATTTCCTTCCGAAGTCTTGCCGTCTCTTCCATGCTCTTCATGCGCTTGTTTTTAAGAGTGTCCAGGTCCATGAGCTCTTTAGTTCTTTCTTCAGTGCCCACGATCTGGTTTTCCAGTTCGTGGGCAAGCTTGCTTATTTCTTCGTTGTCTTCTGCCTCAGCGTGGGGGTCCAAGCTTGAGATGGAACTGGAGGTGGAGGCATTTGATGACTGGGTGGTGTTTGGTGATGTTTTTTTCTATCTGAGAGAGGGAGTGGACTTCCATTTCCTCTTCCTTCTCTTGAGGCTTTCTTCAGATTTTCTTATCCAGGCCTCTAGGCGCTTGGCATCCCGGCGCTTAGTGTATGGGCTTTTCTTCTTTCTCTTGCACTTGGCCTTTTCAGAGTCCTCTGGCTGTGGACCAGAGCCTGATTGGACTAAGGTACTACCACTCCCCAGAGGGGCCGATGTACTGGCTGCTGGCTTCTTTGGTTTCTGACGGGGGTTCTTTCCTGGCGCCATTCCAGGTGGTATCTGAAAGTCCACTATCAGGCAGGTATTACCAGAGATGTGGATGGACCAGTCTCTGGTGTTGGTTGCATTCAGGCAGTTAGCATGCCCAGTAATTTGTGTGGAAGAATCATTCTGGCTGAAGTCAGTGGTGCTAATGGAGAGTTCATTAAGCGTCTGAGCTGATCAACAGTCGAGTGGTCGAGGTGGAGGTGGTAATGAATGATGAATGAATCATAATCGTCCATGTTTCTGGGATGGAAAAGTGCCCTTTATGGTTCAAAGGTTTACTATGTTACATAATTACCAGTATGATTACTTAACCCTTTACCTAACCTGAAAAGCAGACGACACTTGCAAAAAAAATTCTTGAATAACTAATTTTTTTCATTTTTTTGTCTCAAAAATATAGGTTATGACCCCTCGTTGGAACGAGCTCAATGAGCTCGTTCCAACGAGGGATCATAACCTGTTTTTGAGACATAAAATGAAAAAAATAATGAAAATAAATTGGCGATTTTTGAGAATAGCCCTGCCCGGTTTTGGCCGTTAAGTTAGGTAAAGGGTTAAGAGACATTTAATCCCATGTGTTGTGTACTGAGGCATACTGCATGTCGATGGTGTATTTGCCTTCAACCGGGAATGCAGTGGCTCAATGGTTATGGCATTGAAATTCAAACTGAGAGGTCCACGGTTTGATCCCCTCCAGGGGTAACTGCAGTGTGTCCTTGGGCAAGACACTTTATCCCGATAGTTCACATGGGTGCACGGTGGTACTGCACGTCGATGTTGCACCTGTCTTTCACCAATGCTGACCCTGCTTGTGTGGAGTTAGTACATTGGGGGAGGGGGGGGGGGGTCGGACAGTTGCTTACCATTGATTGGTGGTTCTCTCTGGGTACTCAGGCTTCCTGCACCCATAAAACTGTCTGACACAAGGTGACTCTGGCTGTTGAAAGTGTCGTTAATCTCCTATAAATAACAAATAATAACTTTCCTTCAGTCGCTGCTAACCCTGCTTGTGCAGATTCAGTATGTTGGAGAGACTTACAGTTGTTCGGTGGCTTTGGGCACTTACTCTTCCCGTAAAAGTGTCAGATACAATGTGATCCTGTTGTTGAAAGTGTCATTAAACCCCAATAAACAAGACTTTTATTCAGTTAACAGGAGTTTACTCCATAACCTATATGCAGTTAAACAGTTAAATTTGTACTGAAGATATAGAAAATGGTTTGGTGTTTGTAAGTTATATCCTATTAACAGGTTTTTTTCAATTAACCCTGGAGGGCCGGGACAGTTGTCCTGAATTCCCACCTGATCATAGCCTGTACACGTCCAGTGGCTTAACATTGATTTCTTGTCAGGTCTTGGCTGCTATAACAGGCAGCCAAGACTTGACTAGAAACCACTGCCTATGTAATTTGTCTATTGTCAGTAGGACCCACTCATGATGGCATGTTAAGGGCACCTGTTCTGAGGTCGTAAAAGTCGGAAATAGAACTTTAAGGGTTAACACTTTACCCAATGTAACGGCAAAAATGGCCAGCACTATTCACAAAAATCGCCAATTAATTTTCATTATTTTTTCATTTTATGTCTCAAGCTCTTCAAGCTCATTCCAATGAGGGGTCATAACCTATGTTTTTGAGACAAAAAATAAAAAAAAATTAGTTAGGCCACACAAAGTAGATATTCTGTTTCTCAGGCCATTATATGTGAAATTGCATGTGGGCGAGCGGTTTTTTATTTTATTTTTTATTTCAGTAATTATTTCTTTGCCATCAAAAGTTCATGTTCTTGGTTCAAGTTTTAGGCCTCATAATCTACAGAATAGCATGGGTGGTGGTTATTTCATCCCTTGAGTGCAAGAACGCTTTGCAATGCTAAAGCATTGCAAAGCCTTCTTGCACTCAAGGGACAAATTCATCAATTTTTTTTAACTTGGGTAAAATATCAGACATGAACCATTTAATTTTAATTTTTTTAAAGTTTAAATTGGCTATAAAAAGAGAGCATGCGGCAGCCAAAAGGACCATGCGGGAGGGCCTGAGAAACAGATTTTTTATTTTTTTAGGCCTTATTCAAGAATTTTGTTTGCAAGTGTCATCTGCTTTTCATGTTAAGTAGAGGGTTAAACGATATACAATTAAGTGGACTGTACCATGTTTACGGCACGTTACTATACTTTTTCTCTCTTTCGTTTCAGATAAAAGACAATGGATTGCAATAGTAGTGCTCCTGGTTGTTCTTGTAATAGTAATCATACTGCTGTTTGTGTGAAATAAATTGACTTCACTCATTAAATTATATAAAGCCAAAGATAGCATGTATCTTAAAAATAACTTGGCTCTTGATGCATGATGCATTCTTTGAGTAGCTGCATCTGTTGCAGTGTTCATGCTGTCGGGTGCCAGTGGTGCCAATTACACAAAAAACATTTGTTTGCCACCAAAAATACAGCATTTAGCACCAAAATTCAGGGCTTATATTTCGCCTAAATTTGTGAGAATCCATTTGGGTTCTCGTGAAAATGTTTGCGAGAATCCTTACCTACTATGAGTGTTCCGGGATACCATGACGCCACCATGGTTGAACCACTGTTTTATACTGAGAACACATGTTAACCTTTTACCCAACACACCTTTTTAATTTTTAAAACTAAATTTGATAATTTTTAAACAATAAATAGTAAATAAATGATAGAATAATTAAATGAACAATATTTGCCAATAAAATCTTACAAATATGGCTGTCGTTGGAACCGGCTCAATGAGCCGGTTCCAATGACAGCCATATTTGTAAGATTTTATTGACAAAGTGTCAGGATATTTCAGGTCATATTAGCCTTCTATTGGTTAATTTGTTGCCGCTGTGTTAGTTAAAGGGTTAAATTGTCTCAATTTTTTTTCACGCGAATCCTAGCAGAGGTGCAGCAAGAATCTACATGGATTCTCGCCTATTTTATTGCGCGAATCTTTGTGCGAATCGATTCTCGGATTCTCGTCGAAATTTAAACCCTGAAATTTGACATCAGAATATACTTTTGGTAGGTCTCCAAGGCTTTGCGCTTTATTATTTCTGAGCATCATCTTTGAAAAAATCGCTGTCTGACTGCACAAGTGAGACAGAATTCACACTTGTCAAGTAATCTTTTGGTTTAAACATGGCTCTTTGTTAAGAGTCAACTGAATTAATGGTTTAAAACTTCTGCTTTTTTACGTAATCCTTTTTATCTTGCTTAATCTTTTTATAAACTGCCTAGAAGATAATAAATTATTTGCTACTAGTTTGAAGTGAATGGAAGTGCGGTGTCTCAGAGGTTATGGCATTGGACTTCAAATCAGAAAGGTCCACAGTTCAATCCCCACCAGGGACAACTACATTGTGTCCTTGGACAAGGAACTAATCCCAGTCCCACATAGGGGCATGTTGACACTGTACTGAGCGTATCTCCAACAAGTGCTAAGCCTGCATGTGCCTAGTTGGTATGTTGAGGAGTCTGACATTACTTGCTGCTGTTCGGTGGCTCTCTCTGGATACTCAGGCTTTCTCCATCCGTAAAACTGTCAAGCATGAGGTGATCCTGGCTGTCAAATGTGCCGTTAAACCTCAATAAATAAATAGATAAATAGATAAATAAATAAATAAATTTAGAATGAATAAACAGTGAGATGGGTGCCTTGTTTCACTCAAAGAGTGATTCATGGTTAATTTGTTCTCATTTAAAATCATATTCCTATCGCCACTGAAATCTTTCAATTGGCATCCAAAAAAATTCATTTGGCACAGAATAAAAATTCCAAATCTTGGGCAAGCATGAACACTCATACGCTATACCCTGAATTTCATATTTGTATCATGACAGGCAATATTTGGTGAAATAATACATCCAGCTTCGCTCTTTATTGAAATACAGATGTGGAAAGAAATCGTTGAATAAGTGAGGTGTTTTTATTTCATGGTTGAAGAGAATGAATTTGTTTGCTGATCTGTTGCTGGATTCACCTTCAAGCCTGGAAATAAGCAGACTCATCTGCAGAATGATTGCCCACATGGGGGCACGATGATGCCGTGTACTAAGGCATACTGCAGGTCGATGGTATGCATGTCTTCAACTAATGTAACCCTGCCTGTGCAGCAGTGCAGAGTTACGATGTTGGGGAACTGGCAGCTGCTCGTCGCTCGGTGGTTCTCTCCGGGTACTCCGGCTTCCTCCACCCGTAAAACTGTCAAGGTCATGATTAGCCATTGTGCATAAGTATATGACCGTCTGGGTACACACACAGGTCTTGTCAAGTGTGTGTTCGGTTGTTGAGTGAGACATCTAGATGTCTAAGAGATTTCGCTTTACCTTAGTAAAGTTAATAAAATCACTGATGTAGTCTGTTGGTTTCAGTTTCAATGAGTTCGTTCAACTGGATACTTAAAATGCTGTGTAAAGCTAATTGCTCTCCTAAGCTGATTGAGGAGAGCGATTTTTTGCCCTCCTGCATTTTTCAGAATGCCAGGCCTGCCAACCAAAAGATTGAAGTTTTGCGATTTAGTGGTTACGGCATTGGACTTAAAATCAAAAGGTCCACGGTTTGATCCACACTGGAGGTACCTACATTTTGTCCTTGGGCAAGACACTTAATCTTGATTGCCCATGTGGGCACATTGTGGCACTGTGTACTAAGACGTACTGCACTGAATGTTGCACTTGTCTTCAACTAATGCTAACCCTGCTTTTGTGGTGTTAGTAGACTATATTGTGGAGTCTGGCAGTTGCTTGCTATTATGTGGTGGTTCTCTGGGTACTCCAGCTTCCTTCACCTGTAAAACTGTCAGACACAAGGTGACCCTGGCTATCAAATGTGTTGTTACACCCTGTCCCCAATCTGCCCCACCCCAAACACTACTGGCAGCTCACCCACTTCCCCAAAAAGACATAAACACAAAGTCCACAATTGAATCTTGACCAGCATTAACAGCATTGTGTCCTGGGGTAAGGCACTTGATCCTGATTGCTCATGGGTGTGGGGGGGAGGGGAGGGGGGGGGTACAGCGGCATTGTGTACTAAGGCATACTGTACATTGATGGTGCACTTACCTTCAACCAATGCTAATCCTACATGTACAGAGTTAGTACCTTATAGAGTTCACTAGTTGCTTGCCGCTTCTCAATTGTTCTCTCCAGCTTCCTCCACCCATAAAACTGTCCATGGGGCGACCCTGGTTGCCAAAAGTGTGATTAAGCCTCAATAAATAAAGAAAGGAAGAAAGAAATAAAACTTGGAATTGTTCATTAACTATGCGAGAGGCTAGAAATTCTCCCAGGGTCATCGTTAACCCTTTACTCAATGCAAACCATTGACAGTAGATAGACTAGCATGGGGGAAAGGAATGTCCACATATCTCAGGTTTTGTCCATATATTCATTCCAGAGTTATGGCCCTTGTAGGAAAATAATAAAATTAATGTTTTGCATTATAACATTGGCATCGGCTGTCAGATTTTGATGTCCTTTGGTGTGGTGATAGACCAGCATGAGGGACATGATATCCACATATCGTGGGTTTCGCCTCCACATTCCTACTAGAGTTATGGTCCATGTTACACTTCAAAAACTCTCTGTACAAACATTTTGCATTATAACTCAGTCATTTGTGTGTGGATTTTGATGACCTTTGCAGGATTCATCCATGCATACAGACCAGAGTTATGGTTCTTGTTACACTTATAAATGTTTCCATCAAACATTTCGCATTATATCTCCGGCATAGGGTTTGTGTTTTGATATTCTTTGGTGTGGAGACAGACCATTCTGGGGGAAAGGATATCTGCATATTGCAGCTTATGCCCATGCCTACCAACCAGGCCTGAAAATAGGCAGTCTGTCATTTGCAGAATGAGGTCTCCAGAGGGTGAATTTGGTGATGCTATCCCTTACTGTGGGCAAATTTATCCTCTGGTACCTCTTTCTGTTTAGTTTTGAGACTCTGATTCAGATTGAGGTCCACAGAGGATAAATTTAGTGGCAGGGTAGCATCACTAAATTCATCCTCTGGGGACCTCATTTTGCAGATGACATTCTGCTTATTTTCTGGCTTAGTGTGGTATGTATAACAGTTATGTCCCTTTTTAACCCTTTACCTAACATGAAAAGCAGACGACACTTGCAAAAAAATTTTTGAATAACTAATTTTTTTCATTTTTTGTCTCAAAAACATAGGTTATGACCCCTCATTGGAACGAGCTCGACGAGCTCGTTCCAATGACGGGTCATAACCTATGTTTTTGAGACAAAAAATGAAAAAAATGATGAAAATTAATTGGCGATTTTTGAGAATAGCGCTGGCCGGTTTTGGCCGTTACGTTCTAGAAACACTGTCCATGCTTTGCCCATGTTACCAGTGCAGGAGTGGACATATGCAATGCTTTCTTTTGCACTATTTTGTTGAATGACTACTACATGTGTAGGCTGACATGTAGGCTTACCAGCACTATTTTTAAGGCTGTCATACAATCTTACCAGCACTATTGTTAATGCTGCCACACAAGCTTACTAGCAATATTCCTGAGACTGTCATACAGGGCTACCACATAAACTTACCAGCACTATTGCTAATGTGGTCAACACTATTGGTAAGGCTATCATGGAGCTTTACAATCAGTATTGATATGCTGTCATGGAGCTTTACCAGGACTATTGCTAAGGCTCCCTGTGGGAATCGCGGAAGTGAACCAATGCTTGTTTACTGTACTAAACAAATTCTGTATTACTGGTAAAATAGGACATGTTCTCTGAAATTCGTAACATGGGTATAAACGATTGGCTACATTTGACTTTTTATCAATATTGTGGTCATGATTAGCCATTTGGCAGAAATATTTAACCGAAACTGGTTGAGTACTAAATTATTTTTCAAAGGTGATTTGATACATGGGTATTTTGTTTTCAAAGGTACCCTGCAATCAGCACAAATTGCATTAGTTTAGCAAGATTTTGTGCCTAAATGATTGTTTTGTTACAACTCATTGGAGAGTGCCAATAGGCACTCTCCAATAAATTGCAATCAAACAATTTTATATAAACAAATTTTCATCTGATAAAACCTCAAGCTAATACATACAGTGAAAGCCACTGAAGTGGCTTCCAGCACTTTTCAGTAGTGCCATCATAGTGGCTTCTAGCACTTAACCTGTTAAACAGGAATAAATAAATAAATACAATATTACTAAGGCTGTCATGGAAGATTACCATCACTGTTGCTATGGTGGTCATGGAGGCTTACCGGCATTACTTCTAAGGCTGGCATGGAGGTTTACCAGCACTGTTGCTAAGGCTGCCAGGGAGGATTACCAGCACTGTTACTATGATTATCATAGTGGTTTACCATCACTATTGCTAAGGATGGCATGGTGATCACCATCACTATTGCTAAGACTGTCCTAGAGATTTACCAGCACGATTGTCAAGGATATTGAGATTTACCAGGACTATTAAGGTTGTCGTTAAGGTGTACCAGCACTGTTGCTGATGCTGTTATGGAGGTTTATCAGCACTATTGCTAAGGCTTTTATCGAAGTTTAACAGCACCATTTCTAACTCCTTGGAAGCATACCTACACTTGCTAAGAAGGTTATGGAGGTTTGCCAGAACTGTTGCCAAGGCTGTCACGGAGACTTGCAGAACTATTGCTAAGGGTGTCTTAACAGTACCATTGTTATGGCCATCATATCTATTGTTTTAAAGCTATCAGCACTATTGTTTAGGCTGTCATGAAGTCCTAAGTGATACATGACTGAAGAATGGCAATGGACAATGTATTGAAACCAAGCTGTGTGTTTCAAGCACTTCTCAACACAAACAGGGTACTGGCTTCCACTAATGAGAAGTTGGATGTTTCAGATACTTAAATCTGAAATTAAATTAACTGTGAATACATGTAATGGACATTGTGTTTTGTGATCTGAAGGATATATATAGTGAAAAATAGAAAAATGAAATGGGAATTAGTAGAATGGATGTGTGGATTTATTGTTAGACATTACCATGTATAATATTTTGAGTATCAATTAATTTTCTTGCCATGTTGGGTTCATTGAAAACAAGATATTAATTGAAAATAGAATATGTTTTCATTTTGGGTATTCACTTCCACAATAGTTCCTTGAATCATGCTCCCTATGTAACAACGTGCACTCAACTAACCCTGTGTGCATTTTTACAGCTTTCATGTAGCTTGTGAAATGGCAGTTACCAATTTTTATAACCAGAAAGTGTGACTAACCCTGTGCATTGCACAGGGTTAGTCACACTTTCTGTTATAAAAAAAATAATTCATTTTTAACTCTTTTGGTGCGGATTATCATGAGAAACAGAATTTCTCAGCGCATAATAATTTTCAGGAAATTTACTAAAATACGGTTTATCAAATTAAAGAGTTATAATTCTTAAAAGCTTTCCAGGGATCTCATAGAGTGTTTGTTTTACATAAATGGATGATGATTTGTTTTATATATATTTTATATATATATTGCCATACATTTTAGTAGAATTTTTTGGGGGCCATTCTATACCGATTTCTATATTTTTGCAGTCAAAATAACACAGTAGGATCTACATTATTAGAGACAATGTGATATAGTGATTTCAAAGCGTAAAGGTGCCAACTGCAATGCAGATGCGTTGCAGTTGGCACCTTTATGCTTTCCAGTGACAATATAGCTGTTCTTGGGAGAGAATAAAAATCGTGCACGAAACATAGGAATGCGTTGATGTTTGATTGATAGCACTTGGAGATGGACACACACAGTTGTCTAAAATGCCAACTATAGTTGCCTCCTTCAGGCTGGCATGCTGTTGACTTTAGCTGCCTGTCACGCCAAAAGTGTTAATGGTGTAGCTAATAATTTTCAGGAAATTTACTAAAATACGGTTTATCAAATTAAAGAGTTATAATTCTTAAAAGCTTTCCAGGGATCTCATAGAGTGTTTGTTTTACATAAATGGATGATGATTTGTTTTATATATATTTTATATATATATTGCCATACATTTTAGTAGAATTTTTTGGGGGCCATTCTATACCGATTTCTATATTTTTGCAGTCAAAATAACACAGTAGGATCTACATTATTAGAGACAATGTGATATAGTGATTTAAAAGCGTAAAGGTGCCAACTGCAATGCAGATGCGTTGCAGTTGGCTCCTTTATGCTTTCCAGTGACAATATAGCTGTTCTTGGAGAGAATAAAAATCGTGCACGAAACATAGGAATGCGTTGATGTTTGATTGATAGCACTTGGAGATGAACACACACAGTTGTCTAAAATGCCGACTATAGTTGCCTACTGCAGGCTGGCATGCTGTTGACTTTAGCTACCTGTCACGCCAAAAGTGTTAATGGTGTAGCTAATTGCACTGTATGACCTTAGTGTAAATCTCGGCTATATCAACTCTTTACCCTCCCCTCAGGAACCCGGAAAGTGAAGCAGTGCCTGTTCACTGCGGTAAACAGGCTCTGTTTTACTAGTAAAATAGGACCCAGTCACCAATGCTTGGGAGGTGCAAACCCTCTCTAAAATTGGCAACATGGCTTATTAATGCACACCCCTGGTCTTGAGTTGATACTCATGTTGTGGTCATGATTAGCCATTGTGCAAAAATATGTGACCTTAAACACCAATAAATAAATAAATATAACTCTTTACCCAATGTAATGGTCAAAACCAGCCAGTACTATTCAAACTCAGCTTAAGACCCCTCATTGTTTTTTTTTCTAGTGAATTCCAAAATGAAAACATTCTATTTTCAATTAATAACTTGTTTGAAAATATATTTATAAATGAGGGAAAAAATGTTTTTCTATTGATGTTAATTCCAGTTAGAATTAAGAAAGGTTTTCTATGCTTCTTGAGTTCATACTAGAATTATTTCACTTGAGGGTACAAGTAAACTGATAATTTCATAACACGGAAAAGCCACCCATGAAAATGTTGACTATCTCCCACTCATGAGATAATTCTGGTCCAGTTGAGCCATCTTAATTGAATATCGCTTAATTTAATAACCTGTTAATTAAACACATGGGCATAACTATGGTGTGTGACACCTTCCCAATAATTTTCCAGTCGGAACATCTTCAAGTCTAAGATATCAATTCTCTCTTGCTATAGTTAAAACTAGAAGTCCCGTCATGAAATGCACGCAAATAGCATGTCGATCTGCATGTTAACCTATGCGTTATGACCATAGTAAGGCTATAAAATTTTGTACATATGGCTTGTGCACAAGAGGTCCATTGGCAAAAACATTGCCTGTGTTTGATATGAGTAACCAGGAGAACCTGATATTCTTTGGATGCCATTCGATATGCCAATTGTGCGGAATTCCTACATGCAAACCCATGAACCCTGGGCAGATTAAATAGTTCTCATCATGTATATCATTTGATGTTTTCTAGACGTTAATTATGTCTGGTAGAGGGAGGTGAAGGTCATATCATTGTATATATCATATTTAAAATATTATAGATATATTAATTATAGATACCAAAAAAAAATCCCACCTATATTATTATACAAAAAATTTGTATCATCACTGAATCGACACAAACTGATTCCATCACTGTAGAAGGATAAATACTAAAGTAAAATCAAGGACTTGAATACCTGCAAAGTGAGTGTGAAATTCATTCAGAGAGCTGAAAGTCTTATTTACAAGTGAAGCTGTGAACTTCCGTTCTTTTTAAGTAAAACTGCAAACCTGTATGGAATTGTTTTTGCAACAAAACATATTGTATGACTGTTTAAAAGTTTGTTAAATGTATAATTTTTTATTCTCACATGACTGTCACTCTCTGGAACTGTATTGCTGGAATGTCAGGTAAACCCACTGGAAATCACCCCACCACCCCAATGGCACATGTCAATCAGTTGATGGCTTTCTTCCATTGATGATGTTTCATGACACGAAGGCTGTTGTGCTGTGACTATAGTGACTTTCACATCATTAAACATCATGGTGTTTAGGTACACAGTTTCAATTTTCCAATCTTGGCACTTGTCTTTTGTCAATAATTATTAAAATCTGTTGATATGAAGTCCATCTATGGTAACCACACATTCACACCCGCCATAGGTGTGCTTTATTAAGTTGTGTCCATGGGCTACTGCCCATTTACAAACAGAATCATAACACCAACCACACCTACCCTCCTTCCGGATGAGGTTGGTGCCACATTTTTTTGCATGATAATTGTCAAGAGTCTACGTGGGCCAACCATGCACGAGCTAACGTTAACAACCGGCTCAACATGACGGACTACCGTGCCCCTCTTGCCTTACACCTCTGACAGACGTTCTACTTGACGCTTGAGGGCAAACTGAGTTGCTGCTATGTCCTTTACTCATCATTCAATTCATGGGAACCCCAGGAAGTGAAACAGTGTTGTTTTTTACTGTGGTAAACAAGTTCTGTTTTACTGGTAAAATAGGACCTAGTCACCAATGCTTTAGGTGGAAGTCCTGTAAAAATGACCGAACTTGACTTTATCTCCTTGTTGCGTTCACGATTAGCCATTCTGCAGAAATATATGACCTTAAATGCCAATAAATAAATAAATTTGTGTTGTCACGAAATATGTTCTTATCAATCAAGGCCCACGGTGGCTCAGCGGTAGACTGTTGGACTTCTATGCTAGAGGTCCCGAGTTCGATCCTGTCTGGGACGACCCGCGTTGTGTCCTTGGGCAAGGCACTTTATATCAGTTAGCTACATGGGGGCACGATGACGCCGTGTACTAAGGCATACTGCATGTCGATGGTGCACATGTCTTCAACTGCAGTAACCCTGTTTGCGCGGAGCTTGAACAGAGTTAGAATGTTAAGCTGACAGTTGCTCGTCGATGCTCGGTGGTTCTCTCCGGGTACTCCGGCTTCCTTCATCCGTAAAACTGTCATGGTCATGATTAGCCATTGAGCATAAGTATTTGACCTTAAACACCAATACAGTAAAACCTGTCTTGAGAGACCACTGTCTTGAGAGACCACCTGTCTTGAGAGACCACATCTACCAGGCACCGATTGGTTTTACTATATAATGGACCTGCTATGGGAGACCACCTGTCTTGAGAGACCTCTGTGACCTGGTACCAACTTGTATTTTTATGCCGTAATGGACCTGTCTTGAGAGACTGCCCCTTTGAAGACTGAAACCATGACAAAAACTTTTTACCTTTTCTGGAATTGGAAAATCCATTGTGGTTATACTAACATAATTAAAAGTATTAAAAGCTCTTAATTGGGTTTCAATTACTAACTCATTAAAGATTGAGATGTTTTTATAAGACCCCTGTGAAAAGATTAGGATTATTGTTGAATAAACAATTTCATACACACCTGAAATGTGACAGATAGGAATAAAAATAAATTTGTGTTGAAAAACTTTTTGTAACAAATTGAAATGGACTGTTATAAAAATTATAAAAATAAATTAGTGTTGAAAATCTTCAATGAAGATTTTCAACACTAATTTATTTTTATAATTTTTATAACAGTCCATTTCAATTTGTTACAAAAACTTCACAAAAGGAACAACTACAAAGTAATTACAAAAATTCATTCTTCTCCATTTCTGAATTTTGTGGTTGGTTATTCACTGACTTGAGAAAACCTGAAACCTGTTATGAGAGACCACCTGTCTTGAGAGACCACTTTTGTGTGGCCCAAAGGGCGGTCTCTCAAGACAGGTTCTACTGTAAATAAATAATTGAATATCATCAGCAAATTCATTTTTCACAGACATCAAAGTAGATTCTTTTGATTGTAAAGCATTGGTATTGAAAACAAAACTCATTTTTTTTGATTGAACATCGTTTATTTATGGCAACACCCGCTTACCTCCCCTGAGATGGTATCGGTTGTGAATTTTTTTCTGTATGTGACCAATGAGCATTCCAGCAATCCAGTTGTCCTGAGATCAGTAGAGACCACATAGAAATTTGAAATTAATCATGGGAGTTATCCCAAAACTCATTGCAATGTATTATCTCCCTTGTTGAGCCACACAGACAATTGAATTTCATCTGTGAATATTTTTTATGGGATCCCGAAAGATGGGTTGGTCCTTCTTTACTTCAGTAGGTCATTTTGCTTTATCTTTACAACAGAGCAAAGCAACTAACATCAGGAATGGAGATGGTGTGTGTGTGTGTGGGCGAGGGGGGGAAGTCTAAATGTTGCAAAACATACATACTTGACATTCTTCTAAGGTTGTGATGATTAAGATTCAGATGCTCAACTCTTTCAACACAAGAGGCCACTTTTCCGGTCCAGGAACACGATACGTCATAATTTGAATAAGTAGGATGGCTACCAAGTGAACGAGTGTGGCAGAACAATTAATATTTTCAACATGCAGCCTGAAGGCTGCACGTTGAAAATATTAATTGCTCTACCCCAAATAATGGATATGGACTCTTCCAATTTCTGCCATTTAACTGATATGAAATATACCACCAGTGTTCAAAGGGTTAAATTACGTTTAACATAAAAATGTGTTGAGGAGTGTAATAATTTAGAATAGTTATTTAATAGTTTACCCAACATGACTGGAGGCATGGTGGCTCAGTGGTTATGGCATTGGACTTAAACTGAAAGGTCCACATTTTGATCTCTGCCAGTTATAACTGGGTTGTGTCGGGCAAAGCACTTAATCCCAATTGCCAGCGGCACTGTGTTCTAAGGCATACTGCATGTTGATGGTGTTGATGGTGCACTTGTCTTCAATCAATGCAATTTTTTTTTTAAATGGCCTGAGAAACAGAAGATATACTTTGTGGGGCCTTACTTCTCCAATGTTTACCTGCTTCAGATTAAAAGTTGGCAGCTTTTCACTTCTCACAATCAGAAATAGTGATTAATCGACGACGATAAGTGATGTTAAAAATATACTGAATAGAATTCATTTTATAGAAACCAGGGCACATGGGTATAAACGATTGGCTGGACTTTACTTTATGTCCATGTTGAAGTCATGATTAGCCATTGTACAGAAATATGTGACCTCAAGCACCTTGGGACAGGAACAAGTGTTTCGGGGTGCATTCGTTATCACTGTGCTATGAGAACAAATATTTTGGGGTTCAGTCAGACCCACTCTGGGACTCAAAGATTTCTTTTCTAGTTTAGCATCTGGCTGTTGCCCACCTTTACAATACTTTACCTATACATTTGTTACAGGCTACAGTCAGTATTTATGTACAGACCGTTACAATACTTTATATGTACCTTTGTTATCAGGTCATGCTTGTCATTGCTGTGTCACATACTATACTTGTACATGTCTTAACAAGTTGAGCTACAGTGTCATTAACACTTTCCTTATTACCTTGTACACACATGCATGGACATCACTGCCCATGCGTAGATGACGGCCAGTCCATGGCGACTGTACTGTACATTACACAAAGCTATGTTTTGGATGAAATATGCATTTTTCTATATCAGTGAATTTTTCTACATGAAGAAAAATGCATGTTTTTGGCTTCATGTTTAACAAATGTGAACAATGGGTCGAATTTTCTCGACTTTAAAGACCATTGAGGATATAAATCATACGAGGGAATCTCCGGTCACATCTCAGGAGCAGAGTCTATACACCCCCACCCCTTGAATAAGATTGTGATGATAAGTAAAGTGTATGTGCCTGCCCCCGCCCCCCCCCCCCCCTCCCCCCTGCTAAATTTGAATAAGATTTTAAAGATGGGAACTCAAAAGAGAAAGAAACCTTCCAGAATGAAAATTTAAGGTAACCCAACTTAGATTACGCCAGAAATAAAATTGCATAACTCTTTTGAGCCAAGATAACCCCAATTCCATTGCGCTCTCCTTTGTCATATTTTTTTTTTCAACTGTAGCATGCTGAAGTATTTTTGGTTGTCAAAATTTGCTCACTTGTGTTTGACTTGTTACAGTCTAAAGTCACTCCCATAAATTGTAACAAGGCAAATCTACACAGACTAAATAATTTCACTTCAAAGATAATATGAAACACATCGACAGAATATGAGGCCTTTAAGTTGCAGCGTCAGATATGGGCTTCCTGCACTCGGCCAGTTATTTTAACCCTTTATCCAACATAATGGCCAAAACCGGCCAGCGCTAATCACAAAAGTCTCCATTCACTTTTCATTATTATTTCATTTTTTTTTCAAAAAACATAGCTTATGACCCCTCAGTGGAATGAGCTCAACGAGCTCATTCCAATGAGGTGTCATAAGCTATGTTTTTGAGAAAAAAATTAAAATATTTAGTTATTCAAGAATTTTGTTTGCAAGTGTCGGCTTTTCATGTTTGGTAAAGGGTTAACACAAAAATAAAACAAAACAACCAGAAATGGTGATTAATTGGAGAGGAAACACACAGAAAATATAGGATGTTAGAAACAAAGCAAATAGAATTCATTCCACAAGGGCCTTAGTACATTGTCTAATTATCAAAAGATAAATTAAGAATCTTTTAGAATTTATTCCATAAGGGCCTTATAGTATGTCGTCTCATTATGAAAAAATAAATTGGAAATGGCAAGTGCTCATACGTTTTAGATATTGTCGAGTTGTTTTTAATTAAAAAAAATGGAAATAAAAGATTGAAAATTGAACTTGTTCAGTTGTGTTCTTTTTAGCTCACCTGACTTTCAGTCAGTGTGAGCCATAGTGATCACTCACCGTCCGCCATCCGTCATCAGTCCGCCGTCCATGAACATGGTGTTTGCATCTTCTCCTCTAAAACCGCTGAACCGATTTAAGTGAAATTTGAGTTGCTTGTTTGTTATGACATCACATTTTGATTTTGTTCAAAGCAAGTTGCCCTGCCCCTCAGTAGGGCCACGCCCAAAAAGTATGCCTAAATCTTGAAAACTCTTTTTCTCATGAACCAGCAGTAGCAGAGACTTGATATTTGGTGTGCAGCTTCCTTTTGTGGTGTAGACACAGATTTGTTGAAGAGAAGTTTGTGGGTCTATATTTGCCGTCGTTATGGGAGGGGCAAGAATTTTTTCACACTGAGAGGCTGATTTGAACCAATTTTGATATGAGGGCTTATTGGGTCATAAGTACTTAATTTATGTCAAAAACATTTTTCCTGTTGCCCCATGGGAACCGCAGGAGCTAAAAATAGAAAAAATTTAAAATGACCATATCTCCAAAAGTACATGGCACTGAGAATTCTTATTTGGTGTGAAGCTTCCTTAGGACCAACAGAATGGAATGGTCAAAAAAAATTGCTATCGGTTTTATCATGGGATACTTTTTCGGGACTTTGAAAAAATGCTGAGTCAGCATTTTTTAAAACTGTTGGTAATGGGGAAAACATTTAAGACTCTTCTTCTCCCAAACCACGGCTCCAAAAGCTTTCAAATTTCACATATAACATCTTTGGAAGATTGTTTCACTTGTTTGATGAATTCAAGCGAATGATAACTTAGTTCAAAATGAGGAATTTTCTTTAAAAATCTTCTTCAGATCCAGCAGTCGGAATGTTTTGATATTTGGTATGCAGCATCCTTAGGAGGGTGAGATTCAAGTTTGTTCAAGCCAAGTCCCTGTGTTCATATTTGGGCTTCCTGGGGGAGCCAGAATTATAACTTAAATCAATATGAGGAATATTCTTCAAAAATCTTCTTCACATCCACCAGTGAGAATCTTTTGATATTTGGTATGCAGTATATGCTTAGGGAGGTGAGATATAAGTTTGTTAAAGTCCCTGGGTTCATATTTGGGCTTCCTCTCGCCCCATGGGAACAACTGGAGCTAAAAATAGAAAATATTTAAAACGCCCTTATCTCCAAAAGTACATGGCACTGAGAATTTTTATTTTTTGTGAAGCTTCCTTAAGAACAGCAGAAAGGAATGGTCAAAAAAATATTGCCATCGGTTTTATCATAGGATACTTTTCTAGGACTTTGAACAAATGCTGAGTCATCATTTTTTAACACTGTGAGAAATGAGAAAAACAAAGAATCTTCTTCTCAGATACCACTGCTCCAAAGGCTTTCATATTTCACTTATAACATCTTTGGAAGATTCATTCACATGCTTGTTGAAATCAAATCCCTGGGTCCATATTTGGTCTCTATGGGAGCCTAAATGTTCAGATTAGGGCAACATCAGGAATATTCTTTAAAAATCTTCCTCTTCAGATCCACCAATCAGAATCTTTTGATATTTGGTATGCAGCATCCTCGGGGTGGGGTGGGGGGGGGGGGGAGATTCAAGTTTGTTCAATCCAAGTACCTGGACCCTGGATTCATATTTGGGCTCCCTTTGGGAGCCCGAATTATATATAACTTAGTTGAATATGAGGAATATTCTTTAAAAAAAATTTTCAGATCCACCAGTCAGAATCTTTGGATATTCGGTATAAACTTTTCTTAGGAGGGGCAGATGCAACTTGTTCAAATCAATTCCCTGTGTTGATATTTAGGCTACCATATCAGGTGAGTGCCCTCAGGCCCCTTGGGGCCTCTTGTTTGTGTCATCTTTGAAAATGTTTTTTCCTTTTTTAGCTCCACTGACTTAAAGTCAGGGTGTGTTATTGCTATCACTTGGCATCCTTCGTCTGGCATCAGATAACTTTGCTTATTAAGTCAGCTTTTTGGATCAACCAATCAGTGTGGATAAATGGTGGCGGCCTATGAAGCCATATCAGGTAACTGATGATATCATTGGTTGCCCCCATATGAAATCAATATTAGGTGTGTCCCCACTAAATTGTTTTTCGAAATAAAATACAACCGCCTCGTCTCAAAATGGCAATCATACAACAGACGTTCTGAATCGTCTGTTGAATGAGATTAAAGTTTCATTAAACTTTCAAGAATGAAAAGAAATAATCTGTTTATAATATGTGTCCCAAATTGAGAAACTTTCCGATCGATTTCCCAAACCGATAGCTCAATGTAACTCGAAACACACCCAACATTCACAACAACCCTTTACCTAACGCGAAAAGCAGACGACACCTGCAAACAAAAGTTTTGAATAACTATTTTTTTTTTTCATTTTCTGTTTAAAAGTGATAAAAATAATGAAAATCGAAGGGTGATTTTGGGGAAATGCGCTGGCCGGTTTGACCATTACATTGTGTTAACCCTTTACCTAATGAATCGCCCGTAGCCGTAATATGCAAATTGAGCAGTTGAAAAAATTAAATTTTTCAAAATATTTCAACAAAACCATATCATGTGACCCCTCATTGGAACGAGCTCATTGAGCTCGTTCCAATGAGGGGTCACATGATATGGTTTTGTTGAATTTTTTTGAAAAATGTAAAAAAATGATATTTAAAATAATAAATTTTGATATCGTCTGCGTTGGGTAAAGGGTTAATCCGACTGATCGATAATCACTTCAGCACGAAGCTGTTGCTGGACAGAGTTACTCTCCTTACATTGGAAACTTACGTCTGAGTGTTTACATTTTCACAAGTACGATACACCAAAACAATTCAAAGGATAACAATGAAACGTTTCGGTTCTTTTTCGAGAAAATAAATTACCGGACCGATTAATTAAATAGACATACTGGATTATGTCCGATGACATAATAGATACGTTACGGGATGTTTAGTGGTCGGATATGGTGTGGTCAAATCACGCCTAGTGGGCTGGGGGCAATGCGCCCCAAAACCTGAAATTGTTAAAAAATTTCATCATAAACCGACAGTCACCGTGCATTGAAATTCCGCGTGCAGCTTCCTTATATGCTCAAGATTCAAGTGTGTTGAAAGAAATTATCTCGGACGATATGTGGACTTGTGCTGGTAGGGTCAATATTTTGGACCCCATCTCAAAGTTCTAGTTTCCGAACTGGTGGGCCAATTAAGACCACATTTGGTATGTAGTAGTGTTTGAGGAAATGTATTAATTTATGCCTGAACAATGTGTAGCCCCCCCCCCCCCCCCGCCCCATTGGAACCTCTGGAGTTAAAATAGAAAAAAATTCAAATGTCATATTACCCAAACAGCACAGAATAATAACGACTTGTTATTTGTTATATAAAAATATCTCAGTCGGTTGTGTCATGGAATATTTCGATATTTGGTATACAACATCCTTAGGGGGATCCGATTCAAGTTTCTTCAAATCAAGTCCCTGTGTTCTGCTCTGAGCTTTCTATCCAAGCCAGAATTTTAACTTAGTGCAATATGAGGAATAATTATTAAAAAGCTTTTTCACATCCACCAGTCATAATCTTTTGATATTTGGTATAGAGCATCCTTGGGGTGGTCACATTCAATTTTGTTCAAAGCAAGTCCCTGGATTAATATTTAGGCTCCCTATGAGAGCTCAAATTTTAACTTTGTGTAATGTGAGGAATATTCTTTAAAAATCTTCTCCCGAACCCCGGTCAGAATCTTTTGATATGTGGTATACACCACCCTTAGGGGAGTCAGATTCAGGGTGTTAAAATCAAGTCCCTTGGTTAATATTTGAACTTCAGAGTTTTAAATGGGTGCAAAAGAGGAATATTTGGGCTCCCTATAGCCAAAATTTTTACTCAGTGTAATTTGACGAATGGTCATTAAAAATCTCCTTCACATCTGCCATTGAGAATCTATTGACATTTGGTATACAGCTTCCTTGGGGATTAAGACCAGAGGCAGCGAAAGCTCGATAAAAGTGGAAAGGGCACAACTTTTCAAGGCTACCATAGTTCGGGTCATTGGGAGGACAGTTATAATAGTATTTCAGAAAATGTACAGTGGCATACTATAGTCTCTCGCTCAGATGAGCATGCCGCGGTATGGGCAAAGTGACAGACCCATTCCTTCTACTTCAACCATCTTCCAACCCGAAGGCGAGTATTCGGGTTGGAAGATGGGTGTAGTGGAAGAAACGATCGAATGTAGGATTCTTTTGCCCAATGTTGCTTGGATTTGCCGATAATATATTACAGGGATGCCCGTAAATTGATGGACACGTTTGCGTGTGCCCATTTTAAATTATTGTGTTACCGCGCAACGTGTATGTGTAAAAAAGTGGAGGGGCACATGTCCCCTGTGCCCCCTGGTTTCGCCGCCTCTGATCAAGACTCAAGTTAAGCCCCAAGAGTGATATTTGTGCTATCTAGAGTTATTTTGCTGGAATCTGAGCATTATTTCTGTGCACACTAAAAACTAAAGTGTTAAAACTGACACTTTCAAGGTGTTAAACCCATTCTAACTCTTAGGGTTTGATTTTAACACTCAAAGTGCAATGCTTTAAGCACTTAGACATTGCAATCGTCAGACATCTGAAACTTGAATGGATGGCACTTCCCATGTGTCTAGCATTGGTGGTTCATTCAGAATCGTCCATAATTTGATTTGCGCTTGGTGGGTACATAATTAAAAGGACACAACGCAGATGACGCGGATCAGGCTCGAACTCTCGAGCCTGATCCGCGTCCTCTGCGTTGTGTCCTTTTAAGTGTCGCGACATTACACTTGTCAAGTGGTATTGTTGTAACACCTGTCAAGTTCTGGGATATCTACACTTGAACAAAGTGCTAGTTAAGCACTTAGTAAGTGTTAAATACAGCACTTGAAGTGTAGTTTTTAACACTTTGGTTTTTAGCGTGTGGCAGCATCTCAATACCAAAAAAAAAAATAATAATCTGACATGGTCAACAGTTATTAATAATTACATGACTTCATTCCTCTGTAGTGTTAACTGGCCAAAGATGCTAATTAAAAGCTTCTTTAAATAACTTTGGCAGGTGAGTGCTTCAATTTATAACTACTGTTGTAGCAATGTGACTTGTGACCCGTGCCCAACAGTACTCGTGTAATCTGCAGCACACGCAAACCGTAAGAATGTACATGGTAATTAGGTGATCTGGTTTAATTGGTGATTTAACGAAAACTGCTTCGCGCCGTTTCCAATGAGATTGGGATTCCATGTCGAAATTGAACACCTTCTTCTAGTACGGGACTCCGAGAGCGAAGACGGGCTCGGGACAATGTGTAGAACGGACGTTACAGGCCCTGCGAGCGCCGAAGGCACAGAGCGATATAGTGAGATACCACCGCCCACCCCCATCCCCCAACATTTTTTTTTTAAATTAGTGCTAGGAGAAGCATTCTCCTGAATTTTCTTTAAGAATTGAATGCAATTTTTATAATCTTTATTGGAGTATGAACGTGTGGGAATGGGTACAAATTATGAAGGATTCATACATAATTTGTACCCATTCCCACACGTTCATACTCCAATAAAGATTATAAAAATTGCATTCAATTCTTATAATTACATTCCGTAACTGTTTAAACTACGTTTTACCAAACAACAAAGCAGAAAGACGAAATAAAACATGTACGAACGAACAAGGCGAAAAAACACCTTCACACAAAAGACAAAGCGCACAACTCGGAGCATTGACCCAAATTTGTCAAATTGCCGTCTTTCGCAACGAAACTTGGAATGTTCAAAACAATTTATTTAACGTATCAGTAAACTATAATCACTGATCACTGCGAGAGGCGCTAAAAGTTATAAACCCACCCAAACACCGCCCGAATTACATTCTGTCATGTGCGCTCTACCGTAAATGCGGGTCAAAGTTCGACCAAATGTATTCATTGGAAAATGAATTACATTTGGTCATGACGTTTTCATCCAGCTGACCAATGGGAATTGAGTATTTGGACCCATAACGTATAACTACATTAACAATGTAATTATTTGACAATATCTACTCAGTTATTTGGATAATTTATTACCTTATTTCTGTGTGTATGGTGCATATTTCTCGTGACCACCACGCAAGGACAGGGGGTGTGGAGATGTGTCGCCCCCCTCCCTCCAATCCTGGCCAAAATTTCCTGTAGTTGGAAATTCAGAGGGCAAGTCATGAGTAGTGGGAAATTCCATCTGTCTGGATTTTAGAGCTTTGGTGATGCTGATGTCTCCTTTACTTCCCCAAATTCCAATTCGGTTGCAAATAACAGGTACTCGGCACAAGCTGTGAAATCGAAAGAAAAATTATATTTGATAGTATTTTTGGATCGATGCAAACGTGCCCCCATAATGGTATATAAATATTAACAATATTAATTAAAATTATTAATATTTATACACCATTATGGGGGCACGTTTGCATCGATTCAAAAATGCTATCAAATATCATTTTTCTTTCGATTTCACAGCTTGTGTCGAGTACCTGTGGTCATGACTATGGAGGTTTACGATAGATGCGAACTTAACCCCGATTGCCTACATGGGGGCACGATGACGCTGTGTACTAAGGCGTACTGCACGTCAATGGTGCGCATGTCTTCAGCCAATCTAACCCTGCCTGTACCGAGGTACAGAGTTCAGAGTTACGAAGTTGGAGAGCTGACAGCTGCTCGTCGTTGCTCGGTGGTTCTCTCCGGGTACTCCGGCTTCCTCCACCCGTAAACTGTCACCGACATGATATGACCCTGGGTGTTAATGTGTCGTTAAACACTAATAAAAAAAAAGAAAAAAAAGATAGATGCGAGATAACTCTATTGTCTGAGTTACGGAGGTCGACCTTTAGGGTCATGTTATAAGGTTAAAACTTATGAGGTGAAGTTCAGAGTACTCAATTTCAGCATGCAAGATCTGATAACGATACCGAAACCGAGGTATTTTCCACGAAAATATCGATATCGAATACTGAATTTCTAATATCGCCCAGCTCTAATTCCATCATTCACAGTTACAAAGTGGCGAAACATCGAAAACTGATCATTCCTGCATAAGATCTCATTTAATGTTAGGACAGTGTGAAATGCTCAAAGTTCTAAGCTTGAGCATTTGTTTAGCACATATTTAATTCCCAGAATAATACTAAATAATAATAACCTGATAATTCTATCATAAATGTGTTGGCATTTCAGTTATTAGAATCAATTGTATGCCCCTTTTCATGGCTGCATTTTCAAAAAAAATTTCTCAGTAGTGAATTTCCAGCTAGGTTCTTTCCGCCCTTCCCATTTGGAAATCCACTACCTTACACTCCCCCCCACCAACCGGAAAACTTTAGCCACGTCTCTGCCACCATGATACCGGAAAGACCGATGGAAAACCATCAAACTGGAACAAGTGGAGTTTTTTTAATAGGAATGGATTCTGGTCAGAAACGCAACTACGTACTCTTGCCACCGCATTCGGCGTCGGAAGCCTGTAATAAAAGCCTTCCCACAGCTTTCAGCGCAGGCGAATCGATTGATCACCTATACTTTTTTAAAACAACAAAAATCCCGGGCCCCCAACAGGACCCCGATGCAGTTTGGTCTCTTACACCCACCCCTCTCAGTGCTAGTGATTGGATCAGAGGACAAAATTCCTAATTCTCACGGCAATAATATGAATGGTGACTTTTGAAGTCACGAATTTGAAACCGCCACGAAAATGTTTTCAAAAGATATTTCGTCCTTTGAGGGCCTCCCCAAGTCCTAAATTGGACAGCCCCCCCCCCCCCCCCCCGACCTTCAAGAAAATGTAATGCCGTAAGAGCGGATGTGGGGCGTGTGTAGTCCCTATATTGGAAACTATTTAGGGTTTTATGTTATGTGATTGTTACATTGGGTCAATGTTTTTTCGGGGAGGGGCAACGAAACTTTTAGGGGTGAATACCCCCCCCCCCCCCCCCCCCCAGTAGCTACGCCACTGATGTTGATGCAGACTTATGTCTGTAGACCAACGAATTTAATTTATGCGATGGGCAACCCACGAATTTATGAATCCACGAAAAAGTATTATTTTAGACAAGCTCCAAAATTAGTACCAATGAATATAATGGCTAAAGACTTCTGTGATTTTATTCCCTACACGAGGTAAAGGGTTAAACACCACTTAAACAGAGGATTTCGCCCTGCTGATAAAATGCAACACTCATCGCAAAATATAGATTTTTCCTATAATGGACTGTTGTCGATACAATAAATTAAGCCCTGTCTTCTTTGTGATAGTGTTGGTAGCTTTGGAAGACAAAAAGTTGTTTCAAACGACGAATTTATTCTCTAAGAGCTTTCTTTATGAATCTCGAAAGACCTACAGAATGTAACTCTTGTCCGTTTTTCAAACTATGGACTTCCAACAACAATGAAGGTATTAAATTATTCATTTGCTCGATAGCTTTACCCTGTTAAGCTTTTGTTTTGGGGATCTCCAATATTCAGTGATGTTAGTTAATGGATTCGTGACTGCGACAATTGGCAAAACACGTTTTAAACACTGACTTTCTATCGTCACAAAAAGACAAAATGAAAGAAATAAAACGGGCCTCGTTACTTGGCGCTAAAACAAACCAAAACAAAATACATGTGTCGTAAAATCACTAAGAAAACGAAGACGGGTACATTTGAACGAACTCGGTGAGGGGATAAAGAATTGTCAACCCTTTACCTAACCTGAAAAGCAGACGACACTTGCAAAAATAATTCTTGAATAACTAAATTTTTTCATTTTTTGTCTCAAAAACATAGGTTATGACCCCTCGTTGGAACGAGCTCGTTCCAACGAGGGGTCATAACCTATGTTTTTGAGACAAAAAATGAAAAAAATAATGAAAATTAATTGGCGATTTTTGAGAATAGCGCTGGCCGGTTTTGGTGGTTACGTTAGGTAAAGGGTTAAGTTAAGAATTATAATAAAATAAGTTTATATAACGTGAAACCACTCCGCTCTAAAACGCTTTACAGATTGTAGAACACAAGATATGAAAAAAAATGATTTGAATAGATGAGTTTTAAGCTGTTTTTTGAAAGCAAGTAAACTTGGTCGTGATCGAAGATGCGGGGGCAATGCATTCAAGTCTCTGACCAGAAACCGAAAAACCCCGCTCGCTCGCCATCATAGATCGCGCAAAAGGTGCGGTCAGTGACAAATGGTCAAAAGAACGAAGACTGCGCGTTGGTATGCGGCAGGAGAGAAGCTCACACAGGTTTTCAGACGCAAGACCATTGCCGCAAAGATTAATTTCCTTTACACACGGAAGAACCTGAGCAGTCCGTGGCCCTTTACTATAAAACGTTTACAATTGTATTCTCTAAAATTGTATTTTCTAGTTTCGACTTTTAATGGGCTGAAATGAACCATTAGCTTTTTCAAAGACATGTCAATTTGCCAGTTGGGGTGGGCAGGCCCCGGAAAAAAGGGCATTTACTCGCTCGCGCTAGCAGCCCCGGTATGACATGCCATACCATGCATGTCTCGAAGGCCCGTGATGGTGCACCACGCCCTGCCCGACATAGAACGAGAAGAAGAATAAACTGCACATCGCCCAATCGGCCGATAAGGAGAGGAGGGTGGATTCCACACTTGCTATATGAAGTTTTACTCTGCACGACCTCGCCTTGCATGCTGCTGAGGAGAGAAGGAAAGATCCCAAGGAGGGGGTCACATGATACGTTTTTGTTGAATTTTTTTTTAAAAATGTTAAAAAAAAACAATAATTAAAATAATAATTTTTGATAACCCGTGCGTTGGGTAAAGGTTTAATAGAACTGAGTAACAATATAGCCGTAGAATGCCATTTCGTCCCCTGAGATCCAATATGTTCTATGTGCCAGTAGGCACACAGAACACATTGGAACTCGGGGGACGATTTACATAAACTTGTAGAAGCATTCCCTACATTAGAAATTTACTTAATAGAGGCTGTCGTCATGTAATCAATTATTTACGTTATTTATTTTTCGGAGATGGCTCGGACTGGGTGAGAGATGATCTATCCTCTCCTCTGTAGCGTGAGGATCGGGTAGACAAGGACAGAAGGGCGAGGCGAGGATCTGTCCTCCTCTCCACGGCGACGGCCGACGCGTAGATAAGGTGGATTGTGCTGGCTGAGGTGTGATAGGGAGGGGGGTATCCTCTCTTTCGCGGGGGGGGGGGAGGGGGGGGGGGGCATGGATATATCCTTTCTGTCCAATGTGGCGGACGGAAGGATTGGCGAAAGGTGAGATGTGAGGCGAGTGCTCAGGGGTGGGGAAAGGGGTGACGCGAAGATCTATCCCCTCCTCTGTGCCGGCGGATTGGGCGGGATGAGGTGGGATACACCCCTCTCTCCTCTGCAGCACCGGATCTATTTTCATTTCAGCTGCCAATCAGGCGGAGTGCAGTATATCGGTGTCTCTTCATTCTGTATCGGTTAGGGCATTGTGCGTCAGTCAATGAGATCTATGTCCTCTCCTCAGCAGCACGTGAGGCTGTGTTGTACAGGGTATACTCACAAAGCAGGTGGTGGAATCCATCTGTCTCTTCTCACCGGTTGAGATGGCAATTGAAGCTCTGTGATGGGTGGGGCGATGTGAGGGGGCACATTTCATCGCGGCTCTGTAACGGACAGGTAGTGGGAAGAGCGAAGTGTTGTCAATCATCTGTCTCTCCTCATAGGCTGACGGATGAACGCGGCGGCGTCTGAGTCAGACCCACCCATCTCACTGCGGATGTGACGTGCTGGCCAGCAGGGGCAGACCCATCTCACTGCACTGACCCGAGATTAATACCGGAACGTGGGTTGGTCTCACCGTCTTTCCTCTGCACGAGGCAGTGTGTGGTGCGCTCAGCCCTGTCTCTACGTTGATGTGGGTCAGGCGAAAGAAAGATATATCCTTACCTTATACCTCTCGCCCCTCGTCCACCTGATACACCTGTCGCGGTCCGACCTGTCGCTGATAAATAAATAACTAGATAACTAAATTATATAAAGACCACCTCGATTATGTGCTCTATAAAAGAATGGAATAAATAATTTTATTACTTTCCAAAGTGTGATTTACTGGGATTTCCGGGTTTGATTATAAACGATAACTTCATAAGTGAATTATGTAATCAATAATTGTGTCATGTATCCGTGCGCGCAAACGGAGGCGCTTTGTCGTGTGTGTAATGGGGACTTCATAATCCTTAAAATTGTTTTCACATTTTTTTTATCGTTGGAAGTTTTTCGTGAGACTTGATTCGCCGAGACTTCACAGTAAATAAAGGATTATTCAAAGAAGCTCAGGTCAGAATTGTAGTCTTTAAACGATTTTTTGGAAATATAAATAACGGAATGGGGTGTCCAGTGGGTCTGGCAAAAATAAAACGAGGGTTAACATCGCTCACTAAACATGTTGGAATTATTCACTTCATTGACCCAAAATACAGCAAGAATCCGATCTATCGAGCCACGGATCATGCCACTTAACTTCCATAGCAACACGGGACTTCCTAGCAACGGGTAGACTACTGTCCCGATTTTAACCGAATTTGGTACGTGAATTCACAATCCATTACGATGTCGACCTATTGGGCCATTAACCATGTTGCATAACCCCCATAGCAACCAACGCGACTCCATAGCAACTGGCAAACTACCAGGCCGATTTCAACCAAACTGTGTGTAAAACCATAATGCCTCGGGAATTCGATCTATTTGGGCCACTGACCATGTCACGTAACACCCATAGCAACCGGCGCGACTCCCTAGCAACAGGTAGACTACTGGGCCTATTTTAACCAAATTTGGTATCTGAACCCATAATACTTTGGGAAATCGACCCATTGGGCCATTTGACATGTCACGTGGCACCCCAGCAACGGGGAAGGTACTGGGCCGGTTTTGTCCGAATTTAGTATGTGGACCCACAGTGCATTACAAATTCGACATATTGGGTCATTGACATGTTACATATCTCCCATAGCAACCAACGTGACTCCATAGCAACGGGCAAACTACTGGGCCGATTTCAACCAAACTTGGTGTATGAAACCATAATGCTTCGGGAATTCGTCCTATTGGGCCACTGGCCATGTCTCGTAACACCCATAGCAACCGCAGCGACTCCCTAGCAACGGGCAAACTATTGGGCCTATTTTAAGCTAATTTGTATCTGTGCCCCTAATGCATTGGAGATAGACCCATTTGATCATTTATCACATCAGGTGATATCCATAGTAACCAAAGCGACTCCTCAGCAACGGAGAAAGTACTAGGCCGATTTTGACCCAATTCGATATATTGACCCATGATACATTTGGAATTCGACCTATTAGGGCACTTACAATGTCACGTGATTGTCATAGCAACCAACGCGACTCCCTAGCAAAGGGCAAACTACTGAACCGATTTTAACCAAATTTGGTATGCGAACCCATAATATATTTGGGAAATGGACCTAATGGGCCACCGACCATGTCAGGAATTACTTCGTGCTTACGTTTTCATATCCGCTCTGTTGTGTCCTTGGTAGTAACTAAATAATAATGAGGTTACTGGCACAAAATAACTTCGTCTTTATTCCACTGAAATGTACACGATACCAGATTTGGATCTGTATGGCGGAGTGGAGAATCGCTGCCATTTTATCCCATCGCACTTTTTTGCATAATATTGGTATAATTTTCTTGTTTTAACCCTTTACCTAACATGAAAAGCAGACGACACTTGCAAAAAAAATTCTTGAATAACTATTATTTTCATTTTTTGAACTCAAAAACATAGGTTATGACCACTCATTGGACGAGCTTAACGAGCTCGTTCCAATGAGGAGTCATAACCTATGTTTTAGAGACAAAAAATGAAAGAAATAATGAAAATTCATTGGCGAGTTTTGAGAGTAGCGCTTGCTGTTTTTGGCCGTTACGTTGGGTAAAGGGTTAAATAATATAATTATCGTTAATAATGGAAAGTAATAAACAGAGTAATCGCTTGACTGGACGGGTTACGTGAAATAATTCATTCGAGGCGAAGGACTATATTGTAAAACACTCGTGCGCATTCGCACACTCGTGTTTGTACAACGTCCCCCACCCCTCATGAATTATTTCACGTAAATAGTCCAGTCAAGCGTTTACTCTCTATATATATAGCCGGAGAATGACAATAACCTTCAGAAGCATTTCCTCAGAAGTACATTATTAGAAATTCTTATTTTAATCAATTCTATTATATATAATTAATCAAGTTATTTATTTTTCAGCGACGGCTCGAGCTGAGCGATCTATCCTCTCGTCTGCGGCATGCGGATCGGACATATAAGAGGCGAAGGGTGAGGCGAGTATCTATCCTTTTCTGCTCTACGACGGGTGGATTAGGCTGGACAAAATGTGATCGGGTAGTGCGAAAGGGTGTGGCGAGGGCTTATCCTCCTGTCCTCTGTGATGGGGTGAAGGGGTGGGGGGTGACGCAAGCATCTATCCTTTTGTTCAATGCGACGGGCGGATCTGGTGGCTGCGCTAGGGGGCGAATCTTCTTGACTCTGAGGACAGATCAGGACGATCGGACAGGGGGACTAGACGCGAGGGGTGAGAGGTTGGGCGAGAATCTATTCTTTCCTCTGTGCCGGCTTTCGGGCCAGGTGAGGTGGGATCATCATTTTTTCCTCTGCAGTACTTGATGCATCCTCTCCCCAGCTGCCGATCAGGCAGGGAGCAGCCTACCATTCTGTCTTCAATCTGCGTCACGAGCAGGGCATGGTACTTTTGGCACGAGGTGACCTTGGCTGTCGAAAGTGTCGTTAAACCCCAACACATAAATAAGGCATGGCACTTCTCTCAACGTGAATGGGATCTATCTTTCTCTCCATAGCAGCATGTGAGGCTGAGTCGTACAGGATAAAAGCTCAAATAGTGTAGGTGATATGGGATCCATCTCTCTCTCCTCAACGACGGATGGGCATCAGTGAGGCGGAACTGTGACCAGTGGGGCGAGGTGGGGCCTTTCTCACCTCTGGTGTAGTGTGATAAATCACCTGTTTCTCCTCAGTGACGGTCGGCGGGGGAAAGAGACCCATCACACCGCTGTTCTATAACCAGTGGATCAGCGCCGCTGAGGAACAGCTCCATGTCACTGCATTGACGCGCCTATCCCGCGATTGATATCAGAACGTGGGTTGGTCTCTCCACTGCACCGGGCCGTGCGCGGCGGGCTAGACCTGTCTCTCCTCTGCGGCGAGCCAGATGAGATCCTGGGCGAGGAGCTACTAGAGGTCAGCAGAATGCTTTTCACGAGCAAAGCCGTCGGTTGAGCAGAGGGAGCTTAACCCTTTACCTAACATGAAAAGCAGACGACACTTGCAAAAAAAATTCTTGAATAACTAATTTTTTTCATTTTTTGTCTCAAAAACATAGGTTATGACCCCTCGTTGGAAGGAGCTCGACGAGCTCGTTCCAACGAGGGGTCATAACCTATGTTTTTGAGACAAAAAATGAAAATATTTAAAAAATTAATTGGCGATTTTTGAGAATAGCGCTGGCCGGTTTTGGCCGTTACGTCGGGTAAAGGGTTAACATACTTGGTTTCGGACAGCAACAGTTACTGGCGTAGTACCGCCCCTCCTCACGTTTGCAGCTCCTCCCGGTGCGCCTCCTCGACGCGGCTCTCCAGTTCCGTATTTAATCTTCGAATTGTTTCGGGCACATTAAACACGTACAGCTCCATTCGGATTGGTTCGTCCTCTCATTACCCATGAGCATTGTTTCGTTTTCACGGGCATGATTGATATCTCATGTATGCCATACACATATAGAGGTTCTATTGTCTAACACCCCCCCCCCCCCCCCCCCTTATGCTGCACATGGGTTTCGGATGCTTTATAGGAGCTAGGAGACGGGTCCGGTGCGCTCTAGATTGAGGGTATATAGTTGGGTGATACACAGGGTCTCTACGCTAGGGATATATATTTGGGGTGATGAATAGGAACTAGGAAGCGGCAATAATTTATACCTGCAACTTTCCATGGATATGTTTAGCCCTTTACCCAACGAATTTTGCGTGATTTAAAATCAGGCAGATGAAAAAATAAATATTTTTCCAAAAAATTAACAGAACACAGAGTTCCCACTCAAATGAAAAGTCTTTGAATTTTGGATACTTACTTGAAGAGTGTTTGAATTTGTTTCTACCCTTGAAAGGTACTTAATTTTCCTCTACCTCCACTGAAAAGTACTTGAATTTAGTTTACCCATAACTCCCGAGATGGGACATTTCATGACAACCCACCCCGCATGCACGCGACGTCAGAAAAACAGACAGTAAGCACACCTCTCCATTCCTAGAGTGCAAAAAGTGCCACCTTCAATGATTCAGCATTGCAGATGGCGCCTTGTTGTTTTAAACAATATTTTATTCTCTTGAAATGGTTCGGTAAAACAGGCTATAAGCCTATATAAATACCTTACCATTACATATAAATATTGTTTTTGAATTACAAACGATGGTGCATGGCGCCTTGTTGAACTTGAGGTACATTATATATCTAGCAAGTTGTGTTTTTTTCAGAAATCAGGTCCTCGAGGCAGAATTTCTTTTGTGTCGTCATGGTATTGTAAGTTCATATCAAAATTACAATAGTCCTTGAATATTATGGTCCGAGTCCTTGGAAGGTGCTTAATTAATGCTTGCATTTGATTATCTGATATCAGTGGGAACCCTGAACCAATAATCTAAGCCCCCTCATTGGAACGCTCTCGTCGAGCACGTTCCACTGATATGATTTTGGGGGGTTGGGAAGGGTTATAGGGTCAAAAAAATTCAGTGAAGTTATTATTGGTAGAGATGGGCAATTTCCTGAGAACCCGAACTGTTAACGATATAATGAGGAAACCGAAAAACCAAAACGAACTACATCTGCTGTTTATAAGTTCCTGTTGAGGCTTGATAACAGATGGAAGGTTCATTTTCATGAAGGAAGTGACTGATTTTCTTTTCAGTTTTGTTAACCCTCAATGGACCGGGCAACTGTCCCGAATTCCCACTAAACTATAACCTCTACACGTCCAATTGCTTAGCGGTGATTTCTAGTCAAGTCTTGGCTGCCCGAGAAGGCAGCCAAGACATGACTAGAAATCACTGCCCGTTGCCCAGGTGTTTTGTCTATTGTCAGCAGGACCTCCTGAAGATGGCATGTTCGGGGCAGATGCTCTGAGAATGCAAACGCATGAAATAGGTCTTTAAACATTAAGGTGCGTTTAGAACAAGTCACAAAATTACTGTAGATATGATTTGTGGTCGTAAAGAAATGCCACTGTTGAGCTCATTGGCAGTGTCATTTATAGCGTTCTGGAAGAATGATACTACAACAACTTATTCTCTTTTTCCCGATGTGAATTCCCCTTTGGTACTATCAGCAAATCTCAGTCAAGTCAGATACCGAATACTGAACCGATACCGAGGTTTCCCCCCTAAAATACCGATACCGAACTCAATATTCCAAAACCGCCCATCTCTAATTATTGATATTACAAATCCGACGTGAAACAGAGGTATCACATAGATACAGAATACCCCCACCCCTCCCCACACCCTGTATTCCCGTTTGATTTTTGAGTTGGTCATTTATGAAAAAAGAGCAAACTGACCCAGAGCCATAATATTTTACTGCACTTTCAAACACTAGTACCACATCACCCGTGACAAATAGCCCTGGTGTCTCCAGGTTCCCAGGTGCTACCCCCACGTCACTGCACAGGAGTTCATCTCTAAAATCTTTGATATACAATGCAAAAAGAACTGGCGAAAGGATACACCCCTGCATTAGGCCTATCTCCATAGACACCCTTTTATTGTTATGTTACCCAGACTACGTTCACTTTTCACATCTTCATATATGCTTTTATAATTTCAACAAACTCACCCCAGGCCCAATGCCTCAAGCATTCGCCACATACATTCCCTCCATACTCTATCTCCTGGTAGAATACTATATATACATGAGGGAGCCCCTGTCCTCGGACAATATCAAACTGGTATGTGTGCAAGAAGGGTGTCGAGACATTCGGTGGAATATTCTTGTGCAGGAATGGGGGACAATTGGTCAGTAGACAGCTTATACTCGTATTCAAAATATTAGTTAGTGTTAGTGTTGGATACGCCCGATACTGATTTGTGAAAATGTGGGGGTTTTTTGGATACCCACCCCTCGTGCACGTGACGCGTGATGCCATAGAATCTCTTTAACAGGTACAGTGCTAAATTATTTTGCGTCTTTAAAATTTCTTTGTGCATCTTTGCCTGGTTACAGTTTATGGGAGACTGACAACAGGCACTCTCCCATAAATTGTTACAACAGATAAAATAATATCACTTCAAAGATAATATGAAGCACATCCACAGATTAATTATGAAACCTTTAAATTTCAGTACCGACACTTCAGAATAATGCCCAAATATGGGCTTCCAGCACTCAACAAACATTCTACCAATTAATGAACTTGCCCGAAACGATAATGTATTGTCGACAAATGAATTAGCTTTCACATGGTATATCGGTTTTTATTGTTGTTCAATACTCTGTCAATAACGCCTAAATGTTTGGGGTAGCTTGACACTTTTTAAAGTAGTATTTATTTAACACAGTTGGCAAAAAGACGGAGGGAATTGAAGCTCACCACGGGCTCCGCGGCCCATGGCAGAAGTGTTTAGGGTAAGCCGAAGACGATAAGAGTAAAAGTTAAAATTATAGTGAGAGAATATGAAAAATGTGGTTGTATGGTTGACAGGTGGAAATCGTGAAAGAATACAGCAGCGATCAGTAGAGGGTTGAAGTTTCGTCTAGAGCGTTATCTTTTCCGCGGGTGATAATCTACCATAACACACCATATTCATACCATTAATATGTTGAGAATCTTGGGTATTGTGGGTGGCGATCAACGCCTCTGTGTTCGGTGTATTCCTACTGACCTACCTATTTACCACAGTGGCATACGGGTGTTGCGAAGTTCCCCACACAGGGGTTAATCAAGCTCGATAGACGATCTATAGCTCTTCTAGGCTCGTATTAAAGTGTTGCAGAGTCATAATAGTTTTCTATTTCGTCGCCTGGGTGCTAGAATGTTCTATGTTCCATTGGGGACATAGAACATTCTAGCACTCAGGCGACGATTTGATAAAGTGGACTCAAATTTTATTAACAGACTGATTCAAAGAAAAATTACATGGAATTGTAGTAACTGGCGATCAGAGTACAGGCATACTTTGTGGACCCACATAGGAGTGGACGCCAGACGTTCTGTTAAAAATATTAGGCATAACTTTGCGGGCCAATATTGTCAACAAACAGTAATATTGTAGGATTTGTTAATAGTATAAAAACATTCTGAAGTAGTTTCTGGGATCGTATTGTTCGAGCTGTCACCAAATCATAACAATCACCTGGTGGAACATCACCAGAGATCAGGTACTGCTTAGTTGCAAATTATGCAATCCACTCGGACTTTCCGCTGGTTAACAGGTACCCGGTGGAATACTATTTGCATGTAAAAGTTCCATGGACTGCATGCAGACTGAATGGCGGTCTGCACGGCAGTATAAGAGTCCACAAAATGGCGACCGCCACTTCGGGGACTTTTCCTAAAATTCCGCTGACTGGTAGTCGCGTGATAAGGTATTGCATCAGAAAACTCGTCGCGTGAGAACCACAAGGTTCTATCTTCCAGTGGAAGATAGAACCTTATGGTTCTCACACGACGAAATTTACTGGTGAATATAAGCACCGTTTTCTGGGTTATCGAGCCATGTTATCTCCTGGCTCATCACGCGCACATTACCTTGTCGAAATATTAAGATGGATGCCGCCATATCAGATCAGGTTTGAACTTTGCCATTTTGACTTGTATTATAATTTCGTTATAAATTATTGCCAGGAGTTGACGACGGTTAATCGGTAGTTTCTTATTAAAATTATAGATAACCGCTTGAACTGTTCGTTACGTTAAATCATTTCTGATACACGACTAGATTCGTCAGGTTTCGGAAAACTGAACATTATCTGGAACCTGTGTTTCAGGTTCGTCTGTAAAAACTCTAAACGTCACGGACTGGTGGAACTTCGTGGTTCTATCAGCTGTGCAACAACAGTCCTAGCCTACAATCGTAGATCCGTAGGCACTTCGTGACACGGGGAGGGCTGGATAAGGGTCGTGCTACGCGCCTGATTGGTCAGTTACAAAAACAGCAAAATCAACTCAGATTGTATTTTATTTTCACACTGATATAATGTTTTATTGATACCCAGTTTGTCCATGTAATTCTTTAATATTTCTGGCAATGTTGAACATTATCTACCAGTCAGACGTATGTCTTTGTGAAAACCAGACAACCAGTACATGCACACTGTTGTGGTACAAGTGTAAGCACACTCTTATAAAGCACACACTCGTTGTTGCCGTATGATACGGCATTGCAACATTTCTTCTCACCACACAGAGTGACGCAATCTTCTTTCTTTGAACCGGGCACTTCTTCAGTTAACGCCATACGTGCAAAAACCACGTGACCCTCCAAACACAAGTCATGCAGTCTGAACCTAACAGTTGCCAGATTGCGCTCCTCTGAAATTATATAAAACTCTGTTATTTTCACACTCCAATTTATAAATGTGGTTTATTTATTGTTGCATCTTACCTTTAAATTGTAAACACAGTTAAGGCTTTGAACACTCGAAAAAAATGAAATTCAAAAAGTCATCTTAAGAAATTAAATTAAAAAATGAATAACATATAAAAGCATGAGCCGATAGATCAAACATTATCTATGCATGTATTGCTACGTAGCGATCTAATCACTGATTCCGAGCAAGAACAACTAAAACCAAGATACTCTTTCCACAACACTACAACATTTAGATTACAATCTAAGATTTACCATGTGTTCACAATATGTCAATTGTATCGCACACCTAGCATCATGAGTTCCCAGGTGTTACTCTGTAATCCTCGTGGGAACCTCGGGAAGTGAAACAGTGCTTGTTTACTCGTGGTAAACAAGCGCATGTAAGGATTAGTCATTGTATAAAAATATGTGAGCTTAAAGTCCAAAAACTAACTAAATAAATTCCCCTGAAACACTGAGGTTTCCGACTGCAAAACCAAATGTTCAATGCTAACATCGCTACAATAGATGTTACAAATAACTGAGGAATGAATGGGGTTGAATATTTTTAAACCTTTGAACCCTGGTGGTATCTACCATGTCAGTTCAGTGGCAGCAATTGGAAGAGTCCATATTCATTATTTGGAGGGTAGAACAATTAATATTTTCAACTTGGGGCTGCACATTAAAAATATTGATTGGTCTACTCCACACATTCATTTAGCAGCCATCTGACTTAATGAAATTATGTCGTATCATGTTCCTGGACCGAAAAAGCGGTCTTACGGGTTCAAAAGATTAAACATTCAATTCCGTTCATTTCTCTGTCTTTCAGGATAAACTAATTCGTTTTCCGCTTTCTGTGTCAACTACAATCAGAGGCTGTTTAACAACCTTGTTGTAATATAAAAACATTCGATTCCGCTCATTTCTCTGCCATTCAGGATAAACTAATTCGGTTTTCCACTCCACCGAAAGCCCTTATACTATTTACACGAACCATAACCAAATTCAACCCGCTTTCTACGTCAACTGCAATCAGAGGCTGTTCAATAACCTTGTAATATTATTATCTAATGTAATATTGATTACATGATCCCCCTCCCCCCCCCCCCCCCGGAAAAAACAATACTCCATTAACCGAAAGAAAGGCCAGATCATATAATCAAACGTAGTCTGGTACACCAAGGTATTAATTCAAAACATTATGATAAACCATTGTGTTTTGAGACAATGTCATATTTTCCAGGGTGTGCCATGGTGCGTTCTGTTTAACAGGTAGGTCTTCAGGCTTTCCAGGGGGGGGGGGGGGGGGGGTGAAGGTGGTAGTGGTAGGCGTATGACTTTCTTGGACAACAGGTCTGGGTACACACACAGGTCTTGTCAAGTGTGTATTCGGTTGTTGAGTGAGACATCTATATGTCTAAGAGATTTCGCTTTACCTTAGTAAAGTTAATAAAATCACTGATGTAGTCTGTTGGTTTCAGTTTCAATGAGTTCGTTCAATTGGATACTTAAAATGCTGTGTAAAGCTAATTGCTCTCCTAAGCTGATTGAGGAGAGCGATTTTTTGCCCTCCTGCATTTTTCAGAATGCCAGGCCTGCGGTCTTCTTATTTTCAGAATTGTAAATATAGTCCATGTTGTTGATGGGTTATTAAAACAAATGTAGATATTCACGCCCGCTCACACTGCAGTATATTCTATCAGGTGGAGACGAATATACCAGGTTTAGGCTACATTTCAAGGTGTACGAACTCTCAAACTATCTACGTCCAGGATCCAAGAAATAATATAAGCTCTAGAACTTGTGAGCATTTTCTAGAAATAAAATAAGTTTAAGCTTTTAATTTCATTAATCTTGAAAATAACCCCAAAAAACATTTCGTTACGCAAAACAGGCCCTCTTGAAAATCACATATTCACAAAATCAAAGAGAGGTCCATAAAGCGTCAATCGGAAAATGAGTTGGTTACTTTTTGGTTACAATGCAGTGTTTTTTTTTTATTTATTGACGACAGTACTAATCTTTCCTCCTCTCCCCATCTCATCAAGCTGATTTGGGCAAAAACAACCATCTATCCATTTAGTTTATCATCTCATGAAAAAAAATATACTAAAAAAAATATAGGTCGCCAAATGTTGCCTTTAAATTTGGTGTTTCATGTACTCCCGTCTAGTTTCGCACTGAATGAAATAGACATATTTTTACCTACCCCCACCCAATTTTAATCTTCTCTCACACATTTCAGAAGACAATAGTCACCAATATTTTCTATCTTTTTCAAAACATGCACTTTAAAATTTTATTCACACTTGCAAGCTCAGTTCATTTTCCACCAATCAGATAATTCCAGGAACTTTTAACCTCCATTAAGATATCCCAGAGGCGCTGTTTGCACGAAAGCACTGTATTGTAATCTTTTGTGGTTTTTAAGAAATAAGACTTCATTTGATGGAAGATTTTCAGTGTTTTCCTTCGGGAGAGCATCTATGGGAGATCACAACGGGACCCCACCCCCTTCCCTCCACCATCCCACTTCGGCTTTGCCGGTTTATTTATTTATTTATTTATTTATTTATTTATTTATTTATTTATTTATTTATTTATTAACGGCACTTTCGACAGCCCGAATCACTCGTGTCGGACAGTTTTATGGGAAGAGGACGCGTGAATATCCGGAAACAACCACCGACCAGCGGCATGCAGCTGTCCGACTCCCCAAAGTACTAACTCCTCAAAATTAAGGTTAGCATTGGTTGAAGGCAAGTGCATCGCCGACATGACGTGTGACTTAGTACATAGTTCCATCGTGCCAAGGTTTACAATCGGATTAAGTGCCTTGTCAAAGGACACAATACAGTTGCTGCTGGTCGACCTGAAATTCAATATTCTAACCATTGAGTTACCACGCCCCCTTACGGTGTAATTGAAGACACCCATGTCCTTACGCGACAGTAACGCTTTTCCATTAGTTTGATCAGGTTTGATCGTAGTTTTTGACGGCGTGGTTCAATACCTTCATACTGTAAGCCAAAGCATGTGCTGAAGGCATGACTGCACTAAATATTTGGCTGAGAGTTATCTGCCTTGAAATGTTTAAGGACCGTACTTCATTTCTTGTTGAAATTTTTACTCTTATTTGTTGCATGAGCCCTGTTTTCTTACCAGAGAAAATTGTGTGAAGGTTTGCACTTTATGTAGGTATTTGAATATCTAATTTTAGTTGATGCAATTATGTTTTTTTCGCATAATTGTTATAATGGTTGCCTATGGGAAAATATTTAGTACTATGATACCTGAAACACAGAATTCCGCATATCGAACAGAAGTAATTTATACTAGTCTCAGCAGGGCAGAAGAGTTCAAATGGATGGATGGATGGATGGATGGATGGATGGATGGATGGATGGATGGATGGATGGATGGGATGGGATGGGATGGGATGGGATGGGATTAATTCGTTCGGACAACGGTTAAAACCTCGGTTTATTGGAAAAAATTCTGGGGGTATAGACAATGTTACATCCCCCAACCCTAATCCAGAAGAGACACTAACCCTAACCCAACCCTTAATATAAACCGCGAAAATTCGCAGTTTGCATCATAAGTCTCATATCTTAGTAATTAAGCTCATAATATATGAAATAAGCTCATAATATTTCGGTACGCTCATAATGCCTGTCCGTATTATAGCGAGGACGGACGGACGGACGGACGGACGGACGGACGGACGGACGGACGGACGGACGGACGGACGGACGGTCATATTTTATATAACACTATAGTCTACATGTAATTACACATCTAACAATCGAATACATTTAGATAATTAGAAATTATACTTAATCTATACCATTGGGAGATGACATAGCCAGATTGGCTGTCTTCGTGTCACTCCCGTAATACATTTAACTCCAACACTGACAACATTCTCTGCGTATTATACTGTGATAAAAAGATCCGTGGGTAGTTGTGAGTAGATCTGTAACTTTAGACCTGGCGACATTTAATCTATATCTTTAGATGAACCAATTTCCGGATGTTGAATGTGAGGGTGAGATAATCTATTTATCGATAGAACCTATTGTACTGGTTCTATATCTGTTACTGAACACATTTGTGAAACGTCTTTTGCATTACTTCAAGTGCACACGCTGGCCCGAAATGTTTTCGTGCTAAGTGGAATTTTTGCTCTTTGCCAAATGATATCTTTTTGGCACCAAATAAAAGATTTTAGTGCCAAATGGAGTCTAATTGTAAACTGAGAACAAAATAACAATGTACCCCCCCCCCCCTCCATGTGGGAACCCCGGGAAGTGAACCAGTGCTTCTTTACTATGGTAAACAAGTTCTGTATTACTGGTAACATAGGGCCTAGTCACCTGGATTGAGAGTCCTCTATAAATGGGTAACTTGTGTATAAAAGATTGAATCAACTTGATTTTATGTCCATGTTATGATCACGATTTGCCACTGTGCAAAAATAAGTGACCATAAACACGAATAAATAAAAATAATCGCGTACCGCCCCTTGAGTGAAAAAGGCGCCACCTGCAATGCTAACGCATTGCAGGTGGCGCCTTGTTGCACTCAAAGTACAATATTTTAATTTAGTATTGCCTGGTTCTTATTTAAGTATTTTAGTTGCAAAAAGCCCACAAATGATAAAAATATTGATAATATAACAACTAAACTTATAAATAAATAAATAAATAAATAAATAAATAAATAAATAAATAAATAAATAAATAAATAAATAAATAAACGGTCATTATTAACGATTACAAAAATATTTCATCATTAACCTGCTTTTTATTCACTCCAAAATGAATCAGAACCAATAATTTATTATCTCTCGAATGGATCAAAACAAAATTAAACATAAAAAGATTAAATAACAAAGAAAAGTTTTTATTTTTTTTTACTTTTTTATTTATTGGGATTTAACGACACTTTCGACAGCCAGGATTAACTCATGTCGGACAGTTGTCCTGATAGAGAAAGCCCGAGTACCACCGAGCAATGGCGAACAACTGCCAGACTTCTCAACGTACTAACTCCACACAATTGAGGTGAGCATTGGTTAAAGACAAGTGCACCATCGACGTGCAGTACGCCTTAGTACACAGCGCCGACGTACCAGCCCTCCCCCGGGCGGACAATTGGGATTAAGGGACTTGCTCAAGGACACAACTCAGTTACCCCTGGCGGGCATCGAACCGTGGACCTTTCGGTTTGAAGTCCAATTCCGTAACCATTGAGCCCCGGCGCCTCACATGTTTTGATAAGAATCAGATTAAAGCGTTAATTCAGTTGATCCATAGTGAGCGCTGTGGCTCAGTTGTAGACTGTTGGACTTCTATGCTAGAGGTCCCGTGTTCGATCCCCATCCGGGATGACCCGCGTTGTGTCCTTGGGCAAGGCACTTTATCCCGGTTGCCTACATGATGCTGCCGTGTACTAAGGCGTAGTGCACGTCTATGGTACACGTGTCTTCAGCCACTGTAACTCTGCTTGAGCGGAGCTTGAACAGAGTTAGAATGTTGAGGAGCTGACAGTTGCTCGTCGATGCTAGGTGGTTCTCTCCGGGTACTCCAGGCTTCCTCCGCCCGTAAAACTGTCACGGCCACGATAAGCCATTGTGCATAAGTATGTGACCTTAAACACCAATAAATAAATAAGTAGTTGATCCATAACAAAGAGACATAATTACAAATGTTACCTGTAGAATACTTGACAGGCGTGAATTCGGTCTCGCCTGTGTCATCAGACAGTGATTGTATCGAAAACGACACACTGGAATAATAAAATAAAAAACGTATATTTTTGGTGAAAATGTTGTATTTGTGTTACAAAATGAATTTCTATGGTGCAATCGACTCCCGACAACAAGAAAACTGATTAAATTATCTAAATAAAGTATAAAGTCGACATTGGGCTTTGTGAGCTTTGAAAAAATAAAGTTGTCTTTTTTCTTACCAAACGTCATCATGCATACATAATTCCATTTAGAATTGCAATAATAGTCGGTCATTTTCATTGACTCTATTCTCTTTATCAGCATGCACGGCTGCTCATCACCGACTCCCCCATCTGGCTGATTATTCCGCCAAGCAAACCAAGTAACCAGATCACCATTCTCGTATCTCCACTCACCCGCCTTCTCTCTGGAATTCATTCCTATATACAAATGTGATGTTTCACCCGGAATCCTGTAAAAACAATGTAAATATTTCTTTATTTTTTAAATACACTGATGTTTTCATCATAAATTTGCGAAGGTTTAGTGTTGGTTACTATTTTGCGGCTGGATCACAGAAGTGTGCCACCAATTCTCTGTTTGCAATGTTCCAGTTGTCGGGTGCCAATTGTACCAACTGCATTTAAAAAATTCGTTTGGTACCAAAAATACAGCATTTAGTACCAAAATCTGGCAAAAAGTATACTTTTGGTAGGTCTCAAAAGGCTTTTTGTTTTATTATTTCAATACGTTGTTTTCGATAAAAGTGTTGTTTGATGACACAGGCGAGACAGAATTCACGACTGTCAAGTAATAGATAGGCAACAGTTACAATCATCTCTCTTTGTTATGGATGAACTGAATTAATACACTCAAGCTCTGGGTACTCTGTGATACCAAAAGTGGTACTCAACTTGTCCCGTGTGGGGTACCAAAATTATGGTATTCCAGGAAACCAAAACATTGTTGGTACTCCAAGAAACCAAACTGTAATGGTACTTTGAGGAACCAAAATTGTCTGGTACTTCGTTTTGGTTCTCTAGAAAACCAAAAGTTTGGTACTTTATTATGGTTCTCCAGAGAACTGAACTCAAGTAATTATCCTATGGTGCTCCAGGAAACCAAAAGTTTGGTACTTACCCCTCCCCCATCCCTTTCATGTACACACCATATACATGGGAAGGGTAGGCTCAAATATTGCTCCACTGAGGGACCCAAAGAACCGGACCGAAGTATGAAAAGCTGCAGAAGTACCAGCCTCCATCACGAGCCAAGATACATTTATTATGTTGATAACACCACAAATCATGTCGCTCTGAAAACAACGAAAGAAGAAAAAATGAGTTATGCAGTTATGCAGTTCCTTTAATAACCTTCAACAGATATTAAAGGCATACACTGCAACTAACATAAATCAAATACAGTTTGCACCAAGTCATCCAACCCGCTTCCTATACATGAGCCATTCAATCGCGTTTTCAAGGTTCCAGGCTTCGACCGAAACCGCCATTGTTGATACAGACGACGCGCGCGCTTGGCGCCCAAGTTGCTCACGTGGTGGGTATGCAGGGGATGTAACTCCTGTTTATCGACAGTTTGGTATTCCACAACCATCCATTTGGTATTATACGTGCAAAATATAGGGAAGGCTATCAATATTCCGTGTTTTAGGTATCTCATATACTGGTGGTATTCTAGAATACCAAAATGTATTGGGTTTTTTAGAGTGTAGAATATCCCTTTAGTCTAATTCTTATAGGAAGCATTCTTTGTTACTTAATCCTTTTTATCTTGCTCAGTCATTTTTTTTTAATATTTCTTGAAGATATATACAGAACCACACTTATGTTTGAATGCGTTAACGATTACTGGACGAGAGCGATTGGCGCAGATATACCATGAGAGCCGGTAGGCTCTCGTGGTATCCCTGCGCCAATCGCTCTCGTCCAGTAATCGTTAACCCATTCAAACATAAGTGTGGTTCTGTATTTATTACACACCCAACCATGAAAAAGAATTCACTGTAATTAATCGCTAATTTAATTAAATAGTTGAAAATTTGAACGGTTGAAAGAATTTTTGAGAGAAACGGGCAATTTTGTCAGAGAACCAGTCTTAAGTCTTTGACCTTGCAACCTGTAGATAGAATCGATGTTGATTCATTTTGTTCGCAAAAAAATGTCGATCCGAACATTCAAAACTCAAAAGATTGCGTTCAGCATATCAAACGTCACAAATTATGAGGAATCAAATGTGTTTTCAAAAGTGTGTGTGCAGGCATCATTATATCTGGAGGATGGAAAATGTACAAGGATTTTAATTTGAATACGGTGCGAACTGACCGCTCTGTTTAAATTTCGTGCTTTTTAAACTGAAAATATAAGTTTGAACTCGGCTTGACGATACATGCACTACTGCCGCTAAGCTATCGCATGTGGACATTGGTCATTTATGTTCTGCACTGTAACAAAAGTACACATTGGACGAGAAAAGACATTTTGTGCAATAATTAACCTCCCGGGGCATTCATTCGATCGTTTGGAGTAACTGAGCCTGAGGCAGTTTGAGATTCCATTCTAATTTCTGACTCTGAGTGAACTCTGCAGTCTTGGTAGCCTAAGTTTGCTCTTTATTTTTCAACATTATATAAAGTTTCTGACTTGAAATTTAGCCTTCTTTTCATTTTACCTCAAGTCTTGATAACCTTTGTTTGAAATGGGCTGCACTTACAAATAAAAGCTTTAGGTTGTCCACATAATACAGATATACAAATGGAGAACTATATTGCATGATAACTGCAAGAAAATGCATAAGGATGGAATTGGTGATAGTTAATCAGTAACTGCATGTACTAGCTGCCAAACATCTCAAGGCGCTTTCAGCGTGTCGCCGTCTGTTTTACCACTTCATGGTAACCAGTTTTCAAGATTGATTTAGTCTTGCTTCCTGAGAACTACTTCAGCTTAACATGCTCTTCAAAGTATGTTTGCGTTGGCAAACGTGCTGCTTCATTGCCGAAGTGTGAATCGAATAGGATCAGACAGTAGACCTCGTATCACTCGTCGGTAGCACGCAGCGGTGAGGGCAACATTGTAACAAAATTTTATGGGGACTGTACAAGTGGCTGGTTGAAATATCGAACCTAAATTGGACTTTTTTGCTCTAAAATTAATCAAGTTTTCCTCGGTTTTCAATAACGGAGCAAAGGTTGAGTTTCATTGTTCAATTTCTTGGCAGAGATCATGTGTCTTTCATGACTTCCAATATTTTTAGCACAGTTGTGCATCAAACATTTTGGTATGAGAATCGGTAATTCCGACAGATAAATATAGCCGATGGTTCTCATTGGTTATGTCCCACTGAACGCTGCAAACTATAAGAACCAGTCTATCGAGAGAACTTGTGCACGCGAAGGGTACTTTTTATCGGATCGCACTAGAGCTTTCTGGTTAAAATTACCGCATGCCCCTAAACTCCAGGTGATCGTGACAAATACAGCTACGGGTGTGTAATAAAATAAATTATTTTCTTCGGGTCTCTTGGTGTGAATAAACAGTGAATAAATGATGATCATGAAATTAATTTATTATCGTTAATAAATAGCCTTTTATATACTTTGTTATTATCTCTATTTTTATCATTTGTTTTGAATACTCAGAACCCTTATAAAAAGTACCATGGTAAATCCCAAAATACCGTGGTAATACCATGGTATACCATGGTATTACCAGGGTATTTTGGGATTTACCATGGTTTACCATGGTACTTTTTTATAAGGGAAGAGCCAGATAAAACTAAATTAAAATATCGTACGTTGAGTGCACCAGGCACCATCTACAATGCTTTAGCATTGCAGATGGCGCCTTGTTGCACTCAAAGGACGATACACAGTTCATGTGTTCTAATTTACAGTCAAATTTCATTTGTCACTAAAATTTTTAATTTGGCACCAAAAAGTTTCGGGACAGCGTACACACTCTATTGGTCTCGGTAATTTCTCATTCTTGTCAAAGTCACATCCAACAGAAACTCCACAGCCACTTGACATTTACAATTTATTTTCCAAAAAGCTAACATCATTTTATTTCTTATAGGGTGATGACCTGTACTTTGAATGGGGTTTGTGTTTAGCACTTGGCAGATTAGAACGATATTGGGTTAGAGGGTTGTAGGTGTAAAGTGCCGCTTCTAGACCACTTTTCCCAAAAAAAACTATACACGTACACGTACATGTACGTGTACCGCCATAGGGATTCAGTGTTAAATCGTTGTACAGAGTGTAAAAAATGTCGTTTTTGCATGGTGGTCCAGAATCAGCAAATGTTTTTGAGGCTCTCAGATCGCACTTTTGACCGTTGAAACACCCGTTGGTGAACGAGTACATTCGACACATCGCTCAGAAGTGAAAAAATGTGTGAAATTTGAAGAAAATGTAAATTTAAAAAATTTTCTTGACGTTCCCATCGCGGATCAGACCTTCAATCTATCGTTGGTGAACGCAAGCAAAAAACATTTTGCCAATTCTAGACCAGCATAAAAATGCGGTTTGCCGGTTCTGGACCACCTTCGTTCGCCAATGGCTGTTTGAACGGTCGAGGGTGCAATCCGATCGGTGAAACCGATTTGCTGATTCTAGACCAGGAAAAATCGATCTCAAAACGCCAACGGCGAGAAGTGGGTGTAAAGCGCAGTTACTCGAAAACGATTTGTCGATTCACCTCGCGAGTTTTGTGAGGTGAATCGTAATAGAATCGGTTTTTGTCGAGAGGAAATAAAAAAGCGATTGCTATATATATATAGGAGAAAAAAAATATATAAATAAATAGTTATTTAAAAAAAAAATAAATATCGAATCGAAATAGATAATAAAATATATGTAAGTCATGAACGATTCCCAGATTATGAGAGCAAGGTTTCTTTTAAAAATGCTGATGAGAGCCTACGCATTCTGCGTGAACGATCAGCTAGGTCGCCTCTTATTAGAACGATGCATCGGGTGTCGGGATCATCTAGCCTTCGATCACGAGGATCATTCATATCTGACGATGCAAAGGGAATATATGGTCCTCAAGTATTTCGGACCGGCGTTCGAATGCATTCAAATCGACGACGTGATCAAGTCTTGGAGGAGATCTTCTGTAAGGGGCGAGACAAGCCCACCAATTAGGAAGAAATTAAATTAGCGCGTAGAAGTCTGACTTTAGAAGACAAGGGATGCATCTTGAAATTATTGCTGGAGGAAGCATACGTCTAAGTTTTCTCGTTGATATAAATAAGGAGAATACAAAAAAATAAATAAATATACACATAAATTTTTATCTAATATTAGAAATAAAAAATGACAACCAGAAATAAATTGTATCCGACATTAGATGACGATGAGGATGAGAAGCTGAACGGCATTTTGCCAGAAGAAAAAGAAAGAGGAGAGAGGTATCACATCGATCAAATCAGTAGAATCCAATTGTATCTGACTACTCGTGAGAGAGATTCTCGTCATTCTCTCAAGAAGAAGTATTTGCGTCTCGTGAGATTCGTCAATGCGGTCCACACAACACTCCTCACGATTTCCATGGGTTTACATGCGGCCGGCATCAGATTGTTGTCGACCGCGGTCGGCGTTCCAACCGTGTTGACCATAGAAGGAGTGGCTCTCGCCGCCGGATTGTTTAGCACGCTCGGAAACTTTTTGAGTAGGAAATTATATCTGAAGGCTAGGAAACACGAAAAGAGAAGGGTGTTCGTGAAGAGTCTGGGTGATATTTGGTCTGCTGACTTGGTCGACATGAGATCATTTTTGAGGTGGAACGAGGGCGTCAAATATCTATTGACGGTCATCAACGTGTTTTCCAAATACGGTTGGATCAGAGCATTGAAGAATAAATCGGGACCTTGCATCGCCGAGGCTCTGAAGAGCGTGTTCGACTCGTCTTCTCGAAAACCAAATAAATTGTGGGTGGATAAGGGGAAGGAATTCTACAGCAAGGACGTTTGTCGATTGGTCGACCTCTACTCAATCGAAAACGAAGAGAAAGCCAGCGTCGTGGAACGTTGGAATCGAACGATGAAGGAAAAGATGCACAGATACTTCACGGCGAATTCGACCAAGAAATACATATACGCTCTGATCGGTCTGGTTGAAGATTACAACAACACGTGACACAGATCGATCAAGATGATTTCCGCGGAAGCTAGCGATCCTCGAAACGAAAAACGGGTCTACGAAAATCTATATCCCAAGAGATCTAAGTTCAGGAAGAAGTCTAGACCGCCGAAATTTGCGGTCGGCGATCGAGTGAGAATCTACGCTTATAAGAAGCACTTCGAAAAGGGTTACACTCCTCGATGGACCATGGAAATCTTCGTGGTAATCAGAATATTTCACACCGATCCGGTGACTTACGAAATCGAAGCTTTGGATGGCGAAGAGATCATCGGAAAGTTTTACGAACAACAATTGCAGAAGACGAAGTTTTAATAAAGAAAACAATTTTTTTTTATTTACTCTCTTTAACATTTTCTTGTTTACACATATATATATAAAGGAGAGAAAAAAAAATAATAATAAAAAATAATTAAAACTATTTTTGATAAAAAAGCAAGCTAGTTAATAAACAAAAAAACAAAAAAACAAAAAAAAACCCTTCAAAAATGGCAAATATACTAGATATTGCACAAAGCATAGTGAAAGATGAAAGTATTCAAGAATACGAGGTTCACAAATATGAACCGATAACCGGAACGAGTTTGAACAATGCGGGAGAGATAAGAATCAATGTCGAAACCCAAGATCTATTTGTTCATCCTAGCGAGAGTTACATAGTGGTGCAGGGACGTCTTATCAAGGAAGATGGGACCGACTACGCCAGCGACGACACGGTTACTCTAGCCAATAATGGCATCATGCATCTATTCAGTAATATAAAATACTTGCTATCCGGACAAGAGATAGAATCTGTGTTTCATCCCGGCCAGGCCACCACGATGTTCGGACTCTTGACGTATCCGGATGATTTTTCGAAATCCAGAGGACTTAATCAGTTGTGGGTGAAAGACACTGTCCTACGTCGGCAAAATGTCCAGACCAAAAGGAACGTTTTCATTCAGGATACCTTTGAAACACATCTTCGGATTCGCAGACGATTATAACAAGATCATGTACGGATTCAAACACAATCTGACATTGATTCGAAGGGGAAACGACGACGCGATAGTGGGACTCCCCGCGACTGATGCGGGTAAGTTAACTCTACACAAGATATCGTGGTTCGTTCCGCACGTGTAGCCTTCGATCATGGAAAAAACGCATCTCTACAAGATCATAGAATCCAAGAGTAAATTACCCGTGGGATTTAGAATGAGACAGTGTGACACGGCTAGCATTCCACTCTCCACGAATCACTTCGATTGGAGATTGACCGTGAAATCTGCTTCCGAGAGACCGCGTTTCATCATGGTCGCGTTTCAGAACAATAGGGACCGGTCTCAGGAAAAGAATGCGTCGCTATTTGATCACTGCAATTTGAGAAACATGCACGCGGATTTTAGAAAGAAGTATCACGGTCTAGACGAATTGATGAGCAACCCTAATATATCTCCCGGCGAATACAAGTCGATGTATCCCATGTTCGTATTCGGTGTCAGTAAACAGAGCGAACGACTCAAGAGTAGCGTCTTAGACATTCAGATCAAGATGCAATTCGATAGGAACGTGCCGAGAAAAACCGAAGCCTTCGCCCTGGTCCTGTAGGATAGAGAATTACAATTCGAATCGGATGGAAATAAGATGTCGATCATTCGATGAGTGACGTGTGTGTGAAAAAAAATAAAAAAAATATATAAATAAAAATTTAAAAAATAATTATAAAAATGAATGATAAAGAAAGAGAAAACTTGAGAAGAAACAGACGTGTTTTGATTAAAAATATTTCGCAAGATTCTCTAGCAATAATTCTAGACACTTTAGTCCAAACAGAACCTTTGATATTGACCGATTATATGAGACACGAAATCCAATTAAGAATATTCTCTTGGACAAAACTACGACAGCGTATTAGCTTCATTGCGTAATTTATGTTAAGTTGTAATTACAACTTAAGTTATATTGAAATTACAACTTAGATACATTTTAATTATAACTTACTGATTTGTAATTACAACTTAAGGGGGCGCGGTGACTAGAGATGCAGGCTGCAAGCCGAGAGGTCCTCGATTCGAATCCCTCCTGCGACAACCGCGTTGTGTCTTTGGGCAAGACACTTCACCCCCCCCCCCCCCCATTGCCCATGTGGGGGCACGGTTGAGTTGTGTACTAAGGGGTACCACACGTCGATGGTGCACATGTCTTCAGCCAATGCTAACCCTGCTTGTGCGGAGTTAGTATGTTGGGGAGCTGACGGTTACTCGCCGTTGCTCAGTGGTTCCTCCCGGGTACTCCGGCTTCATCCTCCCGTAAAACTGTCATGGTCATGATTAGCCATTGTGCAGAAATATGCGACCTTAAACACCAATAAATAAATAAATAAATAAATAAATAAATAAATAAATAAATAAATAAATAAATAAATAAATAAATAAATTACAACTTAGCTGATTTGTTTACTTGACGATCGTCCAACCAATCAGAAACGTCCGGGTGTACCCGAACTGTGAAGTCCTACTGCAAAGCCTTTTTTAATATTAAGAACCCATTCCATAATGGAAGTGGGTGTATTATGTTTTGTTCATAAATTTTAAGAAAAAAGACTCTTCCAGAGCAGTGAGGTGACTGAGGTCTTCTCACTAGACATGATTGTGAGACCATTTCCGTGCCAAATTTCACAAGAATCGACCCAGAAATAAGCTTCACCTGTGGCTGAATCCGTTTTAATTAATATTAAAATATTAATATTGTACTGGCAACAGAATGAAGCCCTCGAAAACTGTCATGGCCACCCTGAACCGGCCCGATCCATGTGGCAGGGGTATGGTCCGATCCAACAGTGGGTGTTCCGGTGCCGGTCCGGTACACCCGTGGACGTGGGACGGATCTTCATTTTCCGGTCCGGTCCGCTTCCCTAGAAACATGCATTTCCCTGTTTTTCTGTACCATTCATATCACACACACACTTTTATCCTGATCTGTGATATGGGTTCTGAGAAATAAGTTTTCAAATTTCTAAGGTGGAGAGTTCGAAATTGTTCCGATGACGTTGATTCCTGGTCAATGGAGATTGTGAGTGTATTCGAGTCCGGTTCTTGGGCGTTCGCAAACGGCGGTCTGTATTTTTGGTACAGTTCAGCTAAGTTGTAATTACAATTTAGCTAAGTTGAAATTACAATTTAGCTAAGATGTAATTACTACTTAATTATATTGTAATTACAATTTAGCTAAGTTGTAATTACAACTTAAATATATTGTAATTACAATTAGTAGATAGTAATTACGATATAATTAAGTTGTACTTATAATTCAACATAAGTTACGCGATGATGACCGGTGAAGCTAATACGTTGCAGTACAGAACCAAATTTCTGAAATACACGCAACATTCTGCAAAATCTGACCCATGGAAGAAAAATGTTAAAGAATATATGCAAAAAAATTCCTCTCTGGATATTGGTACCCATCCCGTGAGATGACTCATTGGACACACTGGGGCTAAACTATCTTGATAGTGCATGCATTATTGATTTTCTCGTCACGAGCAATCATAGTTAACTCTTTACCTAACGAATCGCCCGCATCCGCCCGCGTAATATGCAAATTGGGCAGTTGAAAAAATTAAATTTTTCAAAATATTTCAACGAAGCCATATCATGTGACCCCTCATTGGAACGAGCTCATTGAGCTCGTTGCAATGAGGGGTCACATGATATGGTTTTGTTGAAATTTTTTGAAAAATTTAAAAAAGTAAATTTTGATATCGTCTGCGTTGGGTAAAGGGTTAACAACAAATATGAATAAATGGATTTGAAAAATGGCTTAATAAAAAAAATGCACTATCCAGAAAAAATGTGTTCTCTGGGCTCAGGTACCCAGCCACCCCGTCCCCAACATAATGTCTCGCAAAAACTTCCGGTGAGGATCTTCATTCAAGTATCATCTGCAGGTTATAGCGCGCGCAAAAACAGCCCGAAGGGCTGCTTTGAAGCAAGCCTAATAGACAACGTGTACGTGAAATTGGAAAAACCAAGGAATGCTATGCCATCCAATCTAAACCGGAAACCGGAAGTAAAAACATGGGGAACCCCAGCTCTCGTTTTCAGAAGCGAACAAATCGAATGACGCCCCCTAAAAAGCGAACGGTGTAATGCGAGATTTCTCCTTAGATCATTCCATGCAGACTGTGAATAATTTATTGAACATGCTTTTCAAAATTAAAGTTTTTCCAAACAAACTCAACTGTCGTTTGCTTTGCTGACTAAATGACAGAAATTTTCGAAAAGCTAAATGTTCCCATATATGCACATTGGATTTCATCGTCTGCTGGCTGGCTGTCGGGGTCCCGCTGTTGTTCGATTCTGCGGAGTATTCTGTCACGTGATTTATCTGTTTTGAATTTTAAGTGCAAAACGCTGTTCACTTCAAACCAACACTGCGTGTTATTGGAACAAAGTTACCAAATGAAAAGCATCAACAACACGTCCGTTTGTTGTAACTTAAAAGTCCGCACAGGTCGGATTGTGGCAAATGTCGTTTTCATTCAGTTATTACGAACCTAAGATGTCGAAGTGACATACTGTCTGACAAACGTCCACGAATTACCATTTCCAAAACAGAAGTTCCGTCCCACAATGTATGCACCCCAGCGAAACAAAAACAATAAATTTTCGACAATACGTTTCGAGGCCAATTTTATATTGTAGGTCTGATATGTTTTTAGGGGGAAATAAATCTACAGGACAGCATGTACATGCATTAGTTCACAACGCAAAATGTTTTGTTGGACGACCCATTAAACACTGTTTTAAATTTTGTTAAGTTTATGTCATTATAATTAGAAAAACACTGTGAGTTGCGCGCGCTTCTTGGTTTTATCAAAGTTCATATTAGAGAACGCAGTGAGCTCTATAGGTAACACACATGCGTTTGTAGAGAAACACGCAATTTCCAATGAAACAGTATATCTAACAAACTGAAAATTGTGTCTTCCGGTTTGCCCATAGAGGCGGCCATTTTTTATTTCGATATTGAATTCTGGGATAGTTGAAAATAAAAATAGAAACAAAAACAAGATATTGCACCATGTGTTCGCTCCGTCAATCTTTCTAAATAAATGACGTTATTATTTCTTTTAACTTGAACACTGGCTTCCTAGAATTCAGTATTAAACGGATTTTTCTTGCTTGAAAATTTTAAAAACCCTACTTTTGACAACGAATCTTTTCTCTTTTGGTTTGTTAACTGCCAGGAATACAGTATCAACAGTTGACAAAACTACCGGCGACAGCAAGAATAATTTTCTTTCAACTTACGGTATGGATTTTAGTCACGTGAGTTATCTGTTGTCAGAACGTAAACAATTCAATTTTTTGCATTCAAAGTGCTGTAAAACTGAAAACAAAAAAAACATCCACCAACCCTATAGGTGTGTGGGGGTGCGGTGGCGTTGCGGTAACCGGTTCCCGTCAGATTAAGCAACGTCGAGCCCGATTATTCCTCGGATGGGTGACCGTCTGAACGATCGATTCGGACTCCCGCGTTGTGTCCTTGGGCAAGGCACTTAACCCCGATTGTCCACATGGGGGCACGATGACGCCGTGTACTAAGGCGTACTGCACGTCGATGGTGCGCATGCCTCCAACCAATCTAACCCTGCCTGTGCTGCAGTGCGGCGTTATGATGTTGGGGAGCTGGCAGCTGCTCGTCGTTGCTAGGTGGTTCTCTCCGGGTACTCCGTCTTCCTCCACCCATAAAACTGTCACGGTCATGATTAGCCATTGTGCTTAAGCGTGTGACCTTAAACACCAATAAATAAATAAATATAGGTGTGTATTTTTATTCAACAGGTATTTTTTAATAATGTGTGTAAGTGTCATTGGTGGCAAAGTTATCTTCATCGAGATTTTATCACTGAAAACGTCGAGTTGGCGTTCGCTGTAAAATGTGGATCTGTTCCCCTGTTTTTCAAGTCTGCTGATTTCGGGGTGCTTATGCAAATTTCCGCGGGAGATGACATCATGTACCATCAAAATCTTTTAACTGCTAGACTATATATAACTCCGGCCCTCATCGACAAGTATATAATTATACAGAACCACACTTGTGTTTGAATGGGTTAACGATTACTGGTCGAGAGCGAGTGGCGCAGGGCTACCAGGAGAGCCGGAAGGCTCTAGTGGTATCACACCTCCACTCGCCCGAGTCCAGTAATCGTTAACCCATTCATACATAAGTATGGTTCTGTATTTATTACACACCCAACCCTGAAAAAGAATTCACTATAATCAATCGCTAATTGAATAAAATAGTCGACGATTTGAACGGTTCAAATGATTTTACTGGGAAACGAGCAATTTTGTCAGAGAACCAGTCTTGAGTCTTTGACCTTGCCACCTGTGGAATCGATGTTTATCATTTGTTCACGAAAAAATATCCGAACAGCCAAAACACAAAAGCTTACACTTCACATCAGACGTGACATCGGGAAGTATAAGCTCAAATTTGTTTTGAAAAGTGTGTGCGTGCAGGCAACATTATATCTGGAAGATGCAAAATATTCACGGATTTTAATTTAAACACGATGCGAATTGGTCGCTCCATTTAAATCTCGTGCTTTTTGAACTGAAACTGAAGACGTGAAGTGGAGTTGAACTCGGATTGGCTGTACTGTGTGTACATCAGGCTATTGTTTGTAGACATCGGTCATTTCTGCTCTGTACTGTAACAAAAGTACACACCGGACAACAAAAGACATTTTTGTGAAATAATTAACCTTCCAGGGCATTCATTCGATCGTTTAGTTTAACTAGGACTGTTTGTGATTCCAATTTCCATTCTGGTTGAATTCTTGGTAAGTTTTATTTCTCAGTCTCACTATAATTTAAAGTTTTTGATTTGAAATTTATCCCTCTTTTTAATTTGACTGCACTAACAATATAAACTTTAGTTTAGGTAGTCCACATTAAGGCACATTTACTACATACAAAGCGAGAAACAAATTTCAGGATAACAGCAAGAAAATGTCAGATATTTTGTTCTCTCCGCCAGTTTTACACCCCCCCCCCCCCCACATTATTTGCCAAACAGAGTTTTCTCAAAAGCTCTCAAAATGAGTACCACCGAAGTCTTTGTCAGATGCTGAAAGCAGGGGCGCAGGAGCCGCCCCGACCACCCCGACCAATGTCGGGGCAAACAATTTGGCGATCATGATATTTTTGTGAACGACCTTCAGCCGAACGTCATTCATATCAACTAACTAGGCTATGATTTTTTAATTTTATCCGAAAATAGTGCGCCCAAAGATCGTCTTGTTTCTTTCATATTGCGCACACAATGGCGGCTATTAATGACCAGTTAACGTGAGATGAGGAGATTTTGGGGCAAGTTCTTTAGTATTTCAACCGCTTCGGAAGCGGTTGGAATACTGAAGAAGTAACCCCAAAATGGGTTTTTCAAACATTTTCAGGGAGCAGGGCCGGATTTATGAATGGGCAGACTGGCCGGACGCCCAGCCCCCCCCCCCCCCCATTAAAGTTCGTCTTTCGAGGAACATAATATGACAAAATTCCCTTCCAAAATGCCTTTGGCAATTTGGCAGAGAATTTTGTCATATTATGTTCCTCGAAAGACGAACTGCATGCACTGTCATTTTTTTTTCTCCCCCACAAAATCGATGGCAACAATTTAAAAAAACAGGGATCTGGGTGTTATGGTCGGGCCAATGTTTGGGCCCTTCATGTGCCCCTGAAAAGAGAAATAAAGGGAGTGGGCTGTTCTCACCAGTCGCCTCCAACTTATTTCTATTGATATTATTTAAAAATTGATGTATATTTTCATTATTTGGTACATCTATACTTGACCAAGTCACCAACTTGTTACCTGAATTGTTCCATCAATATTTTTTATCTTGGTATTGGGTTCAAAACAAATATAATTTTTTAGGTGTCTGGCCCTGTATCTTCTCAATTTTAAATTTGGAATTATTTTGAATTTGCATTTAGTAAGTACTCCAGTGTTCCAAATAATCAAACCCATACTATTAGTATTTTTTCAAAATTTGTCCACCCCCTATGAACCTTATTTGAGGACAGTATTTTTTCTCACTGCAGCAGAAATGCATTTTTTTCAGAAGTTATGCCTCTTAATTGGTTCAATGGATTCATCCAGCTGAAGTTTTCTGAACATCCTGGGCTAATATATTCAGTGTAGGGCTGACTTCATGGGTGCATATTCATAAATATCCCACCTTGAAAGTTGTAATACAATGTTCTACACCCAAGCCAGAAAATAAGCAGCCTGTCATCTGCAAAATTAGGCCCCCAGAGGGTGAATTTAGTGATGCTACCCTGCATAGCAGGGTAGCATCACTAAATGTACCCTCTATCAACCTCAATCTGAATCAAGATCTCAACACTAAACAGAAGGAGGTACCCAGAGGATAAATTGGCCCACTGTATGGGGTAGCATCATCAAATTCACCCTCTGGGGACCTCATTCTACAAATGTCAGACTGCTTATTTTCAGGTCTGTCTACACCCTACTAATACTATTATTTATTTTGGCAATAATGTCCACCCCTACTATTATTCAGCACCTTACCATTATTTGGAACACAAGAGTAGTTTTAAAGAGTACTGATAAAATATGGCAAATGAGAGGCTTTTGGGGGGCATTTTGTTGGGCTGTGGCTGGCCAATTAAACTGTGCCTACCTTGGATTTGCCATGTAGCCCAAAAAATTATTTGCCCATGCTCCTGAAATTTGCCAAAATTGAAAAAAAGAATACACTTCCCTCTGTACAATTTGTATTAAATGAAAATACCATGCTCTTGCCATGAAAGCTGCTAAATTAGCTGTCCGTTGGGGGAGGGGGTGAAACTGCAGGGTGCCCACAATGTCCCCCATCTCATACACCTATGTATCTGTTACATGTAGATGGCATTCGATTTAAGTTTTGATGCTGGGAGTTTAATCAAATCATAATATTCAGAATTATATTCTTTTCCCAAACAGAAGTATGAGGAAAAATTCTCAAATTTTAGTCATTTAAAAATTATTTATTTATTTATTGGTGTTTAAGGTCACATATTTCTGCACACTGGCTAATCATGAGTCATGACCACGACAGTTTTACGGGTGGAGGAAGCCGGAGTACCCGGAGAGAACCACCGAGCAACGGCGAGCAACTGTCTGCTCCCCAACATACTTACTCAACACAAGCAGGATTAGCATTGGTTGAAGACAGGTACACCATCGACGTGCAGTACGCCTTAGTGCACAGCATCACCGTCACACCGTGCCCCCACATGGGCAATGGGAGTGAAGTGTCTTGCCCAAGGACACAACGCGGTTGTTGCAGGTGGGATTAGTCATTTAAAAATACCCATCAATCTATGTTTGGAAAATATTGCAATACTGTCTATGTTTTAAACATCCTAATAATTGTTTGTCATCGGAGACGTCTCATAAAATTGACACTGTGATGCATCAGGCCACTTGTATTGACCGGCCCTCTCCTCTTTATGGCCTCACTCACGCCCAACTCAAGACTTTCGGCAATGAGTGGGTGGTAATTTATTTTTTATTTCCCCAGTACAAACTGCAGAAAGTCATTTCAGCATTACTACATTGGCACCAATACCCCCCCTCCCACCCCACTTCCACCCCAACAAAAAGAAATATTGGTTCTACAAATATAAACTACTGAGCAGAATGCTGATGGGCTTTTCTTAACCCTTTACCCAACGAATCGCTCGCACCCGCCCGCGTAATATGCAAATTCAGCAGCTGAAAAAATATTATTTTTCGAAACATTTCAACAAAACCATATCATGTGACCCCTCTTTGGAATGAGCTCGTCGAGCTCATTCCAAAGAGGGGACACATGATATGGTTTTGTTGAAATTTTTTGGAAATTTTTTAAAAATGATATTTAAAATAATAAATTTTGAAATCGTCTGCGTCGGGTAAAGGGTTAAACATGTCTTAATAACTCTTATCATTCCTTCACATTATTTTCTTTCTTCAACTGATGGCGGTTCGGGGGGGGGGGTGAGGGTGGGGGGGGGGGGAGGGGACCTAAAAATTGTGGAATCGGTGATACTGATAGTTAAACACTAGTTGTCAGCGCTGATCTGCAAGCACTATCGCCTGTGTCACCGTTTGTCTTTCCGCTTTGCGATAACCACTTTTCACTTTTAATTTAATCCACGCTTCCAGATAACATGCTCTGCCACATTGCCGAGGTGTGAATCGAATAGGATTACACAGTAGGCCAAGTACCGGATCAGTCGGCAGCACGCAGCTCTGAGCCTCTGAGGTGAGGGTAACACTGAACATTACAAAATTCCATTTCCCAGTGGAATAGTACCAATGTCAGGCGCCATTATAGAAACCAATTGAGAATTGTTTGCTCAAAAATAATTACAAAGGTGGAGTTTTACTGTTGTTTTTCCTGACAGAGATCATGTATCTGTGATGACTATTGATACCAGTTTTAGCGTTGCTGAATATCAAACATTTTGTGATGAGAAACGGTAATTCCGACAGGTAAATATAGCTGAAGGTTCTCATTGGTTATTTTTCACTGAACGCTGCAAACTGAAAGAACCAGTCTAACAAGAGAACTCGAGCACGCGAAGGGTACTTTTTATCGGATCGCACTGGCGCTTTCTGGTTAAAATTACCGCATGCCCCTAAAACCCATGTGATTGTGGGAAATACAGTTTCGGATGAGTAATAAAGTCTTGAACCGGCTTAATTTTTAAAAATTTATAGTCACAACTGTTTTGTACAATCTCTAGGATGCCGTTATTGTCATTTTCGTTTTGCAATTGCGTATTCAACTTGCCAAGTCCCATGGCGTGTCATTAGAAAGTACCACAAATTTTATAGGTTCAACTTCAAGACGATTCCTTTTTCATACAATCCTACCTGACTGAGGCAGAAATGGACTACACTTATCAACTAGGGCGTCAGTCAGAATGTAACAGTTACGAGCTGCAAATTATACTCTCCAGAACAACACCGGCTGACACCCTCATCATTTTGAGTTGACAGAACGGAGACATACTATACTTATCAATGAGGGCCTACAGTTCACACACCTAAAATTAACCATTAGCGTCCAATTCTACAAGCCTGAAGACCAGTCAACACAAAATATATAACCCACCAATAGCATGTAAGGTGAAAGGAACGTTTGTACCCACACTAAGATATTTGTACTGTGTTCTGACACGATCAGTGAATATGTAGATACATATTATGTGCCATACGTACTTTGGTATGCCAACCAAAAATTGTCTGTCAAGATCATCTTCCATCCTTACCAATTCGGCTCCATAACTTTTACAGCTAAATTGTGAATCCGTGCAGTTCAGAAGAGGTTCCATTATTTTGATGCATCTATTTTTTCTGGAGTCAAGCTTCCATCCAGATGAACATGCACCTGAAAACATAAATATTAAGAGTATATCAAACCTAGAATATTATTAATTATCCTTGTGTTTCCAGGGTATATGGGAATTTACACCGGTTGGGGAACTCATACACCCTGAGGCGAAGCCGAAGGGTGTATGAGTTCCCAGATTGGTGTAAACTGCCTGCCCCTTGAAAACACAAGGATAACGGATTTACTTCCAAGACTGTTGGTGTACTTGAATAACTTGATACCTTAACCTAAACTGCAGGCCTGGCATTCTTAAAAAATGCAGGAGGGCTAAAAAAATCGCTCCCTTCGCATGGCCTAGGGGAGCGATTCGCTCTCCTCAAGTTTACAAAAAGCTAGAAGCGGCAAAATGAAGTTTTACTATTAATGAAATATGCCTAGTGGGCTTTGTGCATTTTATTTGGTGCTGCTAACCAGATAGTCTCTGTGAGACGGCTACACTGCCCCTCCCACACCTCAAGGCCTCGGCAAGGCCCGGAGGTGTGGTAGGGGCAGTGTAGCCGTTTTACAGAGACCACTAACACAGCAGAGATCTGAAAAGATGTAGGCTTTAGGAATAGGCTGTTATGGTAATCATTATTTTCAAAGGCCAGGAGGGCTAGTTTTCGCCCGCCTTAATTTTTTATGGCGAGCAGTAGGCGAGCGAATAAATAGCTCTCCTGAAAATTCCAGGCCTGAAATTGTGGGAAAAAACTGACAACATTTGTACTTTGTAAGTTTCTTAATAAAACAGGACAAATATGGATGTCATTGGAACTGACATCCATATCTGTAATATTTTATCACCCAGAAATATTAAATTTCTCGTATTTTTTTGTTTTGTTCTAACATTACCGAGCAGAAGGTATGAATTAATAATTAAAAATGGGTACTTTTTTTAGCCATATAGCCTACTATTGTGTATTCTTGTTTTTACATCGTGGTTAACCACAGTGTGAAAAAACTACTGTGGGTTACAAGTTACATCGTACCTCTTAGCCAATCAAAACGCAGTATTTTGTTTCATTTGGAAATAAATTTAAATATGACATGTTTTCACCTTCACTTTTCTACATAACAAATAGACAACACCTTTATGGGTATTGCTATAGCCCAAAATATGTATCACTTCGCCAGTCCTTTGCTGGCATGTAATTATTAATTAATTACCAAATTTGATACTCCACTTGTCAACATAGAAGTACCGAAATAAAGGTACTACAGTCTGTAGTACCTTTATTTCGATCCTCCTATGGGACCGGGAGGGGGTTTTCCCCCTCCAGGACCCTCCCTCCAGTTGGAAACTCGCTACCCTACACCCCCATCCCCAATCGGAAACCCCTAGCCACTCGCTGGTAGGAGGAACAACACAACACTTTGAGGAAACTTATTTCCTTTATTTAGCGCGCATGCGCGCATAATACTTGGAACGATTTTTTGACACAATTCATGTTGACTTCAATTCTCAGGAAGATTCAATTAACTGGATAAAAAATGGACGTTTGCAAAAATCTGAAACGAATATTTGTAATTCTCCTTTATTTTCATTTCTCTGTGCATTGCTTTCAACTATATAAGCAACGCAATCCGTAATACATATATGCCTTTATGCCATCTGCTAAAGTGTTTTTGCAACAGTGAAACGAAAACAATCCCGACTAGAAAGTCCGAACCAGTTTTTTAACAGGCGACATTGAAAACCGGTCGTACTAAAATAAGACCGCAGGTACAAAATGAGGCAGGGCGTACTAAAATGAGACCGCAGGTTCGAAATGAGACCGCAAGTGATCGTGGGAAAAGTACGGGAGAGGGGGAGTAGAGTCCCTAAATGAACGTTAACTGATTATATGGTGTATACCAGACATATATCGGAAGTTTGGTACCGATATTTTTAAACATTAACCCAAAATATTTGAATTTTGCTAGTGTTTTTGTATTTTCTTCTTTTTTCAATTTATACACTTCCAGAAACTGTTACCCGGGCTTTGGACTGGCAAGTATAAAACTTGGCAGATTTGAAGGTGTTTTTCAGTTGTGACAACCTGTAGGTTGTGGGTTGATTGGAGCCGAGCCCTGTAGCGGCAAGGTGTTTCAGGACAGGGCAGGTTGTTCAAATTCAGGAAATACTAGCAACGAGTTTGGCAACTAACGGGCACCCTTACATATCTAGTGTATTGTTCTATCATGTATTTCAAGTCACTGGCTCCAGGGTATCCTTCCATCACTCCCAAATTACACATTTTAGTACCGTTGTCACTCACAGGGAACTTTAGAGGCTCCGAATATAAAAAAAAATATCGGGGGGGAGGGGATGATGCCCCCGTATCCTCCCTTTTTTTCACACAGTCCTTTCGGGTTGTTGTGGAGATTCTTTAAACCTTCACCCAACGTAACGGCCAAAACCGGCCAGCGCTATTCTAAAAAAATCGTCAGTAAATTTCCATTATTTTTTCATTTTTTGGCTCCAAAACATAGGTTATGATCCCTCACTGGAACGAGCTCGTCGTTCCAATGTGGAGTCATAACCCATGTTTTTGAGACAAAAAATGAAAAAAATTAGTTGTTCAAGATTTTTTTGGCAAGTGTTGTCTGCTTTTTATGTTAGGTAAAGGGTTAAACCTTTACCTAACGAATCTGCAGCATCCATCCGCGTAATTTACAAAGTAAGCAGCTGAACAGAATATATTTCTTAATTTAAAAAAAAAACATGTCATGTGACGCCTTCATTGGAAAGATCTAATTTGGATCTTTCCAGGGAGGGCTTACATGATATGGTTTTGTTGAAAAGTTTTGAAAAAAATTAAAAACAGTAACTAAAATAATAAATTAGATATCCTGTGCTTCGGGTAAGGAGTTAATTCACATTTCGACCCCTCTCGGCCAAAATTGCGCCCCCCCCTCCCCTCCTGATCGTAGTTCGCCGTAATACCTCATTCATTGAGCTTTCAACATTCTTCATTTGTTCGGGGAACAATTTTAACCGGGTAAAATACCCATGGACATTATTATTATTAGTAGTAGTATTTATTGGGGTTTAAGGTCACATATTTATGCACAATGGCTAATCATGACCGTGACAGTTTTACGGGTGGAGGAAGCCGGAGTACCCAGAGAGAACCCAGGGCTCGATTTAACTGGATTAGCATAGCACTTTGCTCTCCAATTTCTGAATTTTGCTATTCAAGATTTATTAGTTTCAAGTGCTTTTGGATCAACTGCTAATCAATTTTCCAGGGTGAATAGTAAATTGCTATTCAAAATTTTCAGATTAAGTCAAGCCCTGGAACCACCGAGCAATGACGAGCAACTGTCAGCTCCCCAACATACTAACTCCACACAAGCAGGGTTAGCATTGGTTGAAGACAAGTGCACCATCGACGTGCAGTACGCCTTAGTACACAACGTCACCGTGCCCCCACGTGGGCAATGGGGGTGAAGTGTCTTGTCCAAGGACACAACGCGGTTGCCGCAGGTGGGATTCCAACCGAGGAGCTCTCGGCTTGCAGCCTGCGCCTCTACCTACTGAGCCACCCCCCCCCCCCCTCCCGGACATAACTCCGCATCTACAAACAAACAAAACAAGCTAACAAAATTGTCATACAAACAAATATTTAATAAAATATTATTATATTCTTCCACAAAATAAAAAAATCTTACATATTATCAGTAGCAGGTTTTTTTCAAATAAGATTTTTATAAGACAAGTTCGAAAGTATTGTAACGTTATTATTTCTATTTCATTATAAAGGCAATAGGCCAACCAGAGGTGTAAATTCCACCCCCAGCCGGGGATGTGGCTAGAGGGTTTCAGCTGGGGGGGGGGGGGGGGGGGGGGCACCGGTGTAAATTCCAACTGTGAGTAGTTTCGATAGGTGGTTGCACTGCAGCGCTGGGTGATATCTTTTAGCCATTTAACCAACGAATCGCCCACATCCGCCCGCGTACTATGCAAATACAGCTGCTGAAAAAAAATTATTTTTCGAAAAATTTCAACAAAACTATATCATGTGACCCCTCTTTGGAACGAGCTCGTCGAGCTCGTTCCAAAGAGGGGTTACATGATATGGTTTTGTTGAAATTTTTTTTAAAAATTTAAAAAATGATATTTAAAATAATGAATTTTGAAATTGTCTGCGTTGGGTGAAGGGTTAAATTGATTATATATATATATATACACATGCTTATGAACCCTTCTGAAAATTTTCACTAGTCCTGAAACGGAAAAAAAACATCATTTATAATGTGTCTGGGTCAGAAAATTTACCGGATTGATGTCAGAGTCGAAATTTTGAGGCCAATGTCAATTTTAGAGTAGGAAATTTGAAACTCAAGTTTCCAGTTGGAAATAAAAGATCAAAATTTCTCATCATTAAGTTGGAATTTTAATATTTTTCATGAAGAATGTTTATTTATTGAATTTCCAACTATTTGATTTTTGACCTCGGAATTTCCTACTATTGAAAAAAATACTCCTAGCTGGGGGTGAGACACCCCCACACGCCCGTCGCCACATCCCTGCCCCCCCCCCCCCAAAAAAAAATAAATAAAAATAAAAAAAAATCTCCCGATCATAACTTTAATCGGACAGAGATTGGTCAAGAAATTTGGAAATACCAAGATGGGCAGACGTCTTTGATTGTCCTACGAAAATATACACACAGGCTTTGGAGTACTCTGTTGGGCAAAATCTCTTGCTTGCCCGACAAAAATATACACAGATTAGAAAGTGCAGTAAATGCCGGTATACCGGTAAAAAATGACGAACTTCTAAATTGGTGTTTTCATTCCAAAGTACCAGCAGAAATCCTTTCTTCAAAAACAAATGTCACAAATCTTGAAAAACTGAATGATTATGTAGGATGGTACGGTACTTTACAAATTATGTCACGTGTTGTAAGTTTAAAATATAGTATTGATAACAACGTCAAGGCTAAAGAAAATTAATCTTTTGATTCTCAAGCAGCGGCGCATTCGTTTTTTTCGGTCCGCGTTCGTCATATTTATTTCGGAGGCAAAATTCAAAATGTTTAAAACTGATCCTAGTTTGTGTTTTTAGCGGTATCACATCACGATTTGCAATGTAATATGTCGTATACATTGATACAGTATTGTTATTCTCCTCGCGAAATGCTACACGATTCTCATATGCATTTGCAAAATAAATATTTATTTAACTGGTTGAGGGATAGATTAGTTTTGCTGGTTTGAATTTGTTCATCAAACATTGTTTTATTACAAATTATTGGAGAGTGCCAATAGGCACTCTCCAATAATATGTAATAGAACAAATTTGTATAAACAAACGATTATTTACGTTTGGCTGAATACGAAACATGAGTAAGGAAAATGTGGGCTTTTGCACTGGGGCCGTCATTTTTTAAAAGGCCTAATTGTGGCTTCTAGCTCTCAATCAGTTCAAAAACTCATTATTTTTTATTTCCATTTTAGATGTTCTATATTGATTTTGGGTTGTATGATCACTGTTATAAAAAACCCAAAATAAAACAAAAACCTATCAGTGAAATCAACATGTAAGCTCTTGTATTTAATTTCAGGCTCTCACAAATGGATTTTAGGCATCGGCGACCATTCCATTAGGAAAAAAAAAATAAAAATGAAAACCGCCCACCCTCATTCGCTTAAAAAACAATTGCCTGAGAATCAATTATTTAATTTTGTTTGGCCCAATGGAACGTATTTGTAGCGTATAAGTCTTTGATAAAAGCAATTAGTTTATGTTCCAAATAGTTAGGTGATATGGCCGAGCCATCCGACACCGACGCATTACAACACCCCCACCCCACCCCCCCCCCCCCCCAAAAAAAAAAGAAAAAAATTAAAACATTTAAAAAATTGTTAGTTACGGCCCTTAGGCCAACTTGTCAAGAATTATATAACAGTAACACAGTTTGGCCAACCTCGTTTTCTGTTCTAGCGCGACTAGCTTAAGTGCTATAAATATCGTGGAGTTTTTTCTGTTGGTGAGGAGAGTCACAGGCGTCATGGATGATATCCTAACTCCATGAGCCGCGATAGTTTATGCTTTACCATTGCTTCTTGAGCTTTCACACCTACTTCCGCAACACTCATTTTATCTTGGTAGTATTTAAGTCATACTTTGTTAATTTTCTACTTATAATCACAGTTTATTAGCTACTGAACTACGACTGTCGTACACTTGAGTGCCTAATAATCATCATACATGTATGATTATTCTTTTTCGAACAAAATTCCCGCCTGTATGATCCTTATTTGGCCCTGAATGGTTATTAATTCCCAGCAATCGAATGTTCTGAGCAGAGCTTATCTCAAGAAGTTCACCAAAACAAACTAGTAAGGTGCAAGTGCAAGTAAACACAGGATGTAATGGAAATGTTAATTGGTAGAGAGCTGGAAGCATATATTTGGGCTTTATTCTAAAGTACTGGTAACATAACTTTAAGACCTAGTACCCAGTGGATGTGCTTCATACCATCACTGAAACAGAATTAATTAGTCTATAAGGTTTTGCCTTGGAGCATGTTATGGGAGAGTGCCAACAGGCACTCTCCCATAAATTGCAACAAGTCAAATCCATATGAAAATTATGAAAACTGAAAGTAACTTAGCCCTTCACCACTTCAATCGCATCAGACATCTGTGTTATAAAAACGGCTCTGAGCATAGCGACTGGCTCACATATTGGAATTTTCCACCCTATACTATTATTCGACCCTATACTATTATTAATTTTCAGAAATTTTCCACCCTGTACTATTATTTTGCCCTGTACTATTATTAGGCACTCGAGAGTACGAGTATAATTTTACACAGAAACATATGTCTAATAACGTCCAATTGTTTTGTATATGTTTTTCACAACTGTATCTGAATAAAAAAAATTATACTTACAAACCCCCATCGCTATCCCGACAGTGAATGCGAAGCTAAACACAGCACGAATGAGTGATATGGACACAGTGTCTGTTATTGCTGCCATGTCTTCCCGGCTTTTTTAAACAATTGTTTGTGGTTCCTGGTTGTTGCTTTATCCGCTCAGTATCAGTAAGTATTAACATTATACTTCTATCACAGCAACACTCAAAATTGATTTCTATTGAAGAAAATACACGGAGAATATCATTGGATCTCCGACATCCTTGGGAGGAGTTCCATAATCATGGTCTCTGTATTATCAATGCTCTGTTCAGCGCAACTGTCAGCTCTTGTAAGACATAAAGACAATGTCTAACACATCTGTAGCGGTCGATGTATAAAGGCCATTTTCCAACCAGCCTGGTTGGTCCGGATCTCTTAGTCTCGTGATATTCAGATAAATCGATCGGTTTATGTGCCAGAGGTCGACGGTTCGAGCCTCGGTTCCCGAACTTCTTTCTCAATCTGCAACACTGATGCCGTGACCGTCCCCCAGCAGTTCGTGAAGCATGGTAATGCTTCGACCGCTCTGACGTGGAATCTGGGGTGAACCGCGGGTGAATCTCAAAGAACGTGGGAGTTGTGTAGCGGTCGAGGTATAAGGGCCATTTAACAACCAGCTTGGTTGGCTCGGTCCTCTTAGTGGTAAATCGGTCGTTCTGTGTGCTTGAGGTTGACGGTTCGAACCTCGGCTCCCGCACTTCTCTCTCAATCTGTTACATGTCTTTGGATAGAACAGGCACGAGAAAGTTTATAATAAAATGCAAACACAGGTCATTAGAGAGGAAGAATAGAGGACTCTGCAATTTATTTTAACCCTTTGAAGCCTGATGGTATAGTCCACGCCTATTCATAACCATTAACTGATGGAGTCTATATTGGTCACATAGGGGAAGGCCAATCAAGATTTTCAACGTGCAGCCTCTTGATTGGTCTTCCATACAAATTCACCGAGTAACTATCTAATTAATGAATTGGAGTCGTATAACGAACGTGGACCGAGAAAGCGGTCTTGCGGGGTAAAAGGGTTAAAAATACTCGGACTCGTAATTTTTCTGTATTTATTCTCATTCCATAATTCGATATAATTTAATTAATGTAATTTAATAGTTTAATGCATTACACCATAATGGCAGTTGCACAATACAAAGATAACAAATAAGAAGACGTAATCACACCAACTAATCGGTCTCAGGCTGTGACGTGCAATTCGACGCTGTGATGTTCTGTTCGGGCGCTGTGACGTGTTTTTTGATGTGAAAAGTCATCGCTGCGGCTGATTTTATCATTTTCATTCAAATGGAGAGGTAAGAAACACAGCTTTTTACTTTATCAGTTAGACTGATGTTTCCCAATCCCAACCAGCTTACTTTCACGTAGCAGATATTATCTCTCTTCGAATAATAGGGCTCACAAAATGCCTGCATGGGTACAACTTCTCTGCATCGCCACTCGACTCAAAATCACCTATCCAGGTGACGCTCCATTGTTCTGACGCCAGGAAATGGCTCTTATAGCCTAAAAAATATCCCTTCGATTTAAAAAAACTTACCTCGACAGATCCCGTCACAGCGCCCGAACAGAACATCACAGCGTCGAATTGCACATCACAGCGTGAGACCGATTAGTAGGTGTGATAATAAACATGATGCATAATATAAAGTACTAATGACTTTTTTCTTTAACAAGGTGATCTCACTTACAGAAGAATGACCAGATCATGTTAGAAATAATATTAATCGATTTACTATCACAGTTTTTCAATATATAATAGTATTTCTCCGAATCATTTAATTGTTTAAATTCTTTGTTTTCTTTTATAATTTCTTCGAACCCCGTTTCCCTAATTTTGACTTATGCCTCACAATACATAACAAAATGTTTTTCGCTCTCTATTTCACCGGTATCGCACACCTGGCATCTCCTATCATTTAGGGGCGTTGGGGGTTGTTTATGTCTCCCCTTTTCTATTTCAAAACTATGGTTACTAACCCAAAGTCTAGTAAACAATTCACGGGCCTGTCGAGATCTGGTGATTTTCAGATAAGGTTCAAGCTTGTATTCATTTTTAACTAATCGATACGTTCGTAACTTATTACTGCCTTTCATTTTATCATTATTAAACATATCTTTAGTAAATCTTTCTCTATGCTGAGATTCCAGTACATCTTTCAGGCATTTTCCATTACTATTGGTTAACGTATTAGCACCGGAAACTTTGATATTGTAACGAGATAACTGAGTTATCCAAGTTTACGGAAGTTTACGTTTGATCGACTCTTTGAATGAGTTGGAGAGAATGTTATCGCCAGCAATTTTGGATAATTTATCGACATATTTAAGGAGATGTAAGATGGCATCGTTCACAATAGGATATCTACCCAACTCTCCCCATGCTGTGTGGTTAGATGCTTTTCTATTAAACATTAATATTTGTTTACAAAATTTCAAGTGGACTTGTTCACAGGCTGTAGTGTCCATAAAAGGAGTATTAAGGTCAGGGGACCATATCTCGCAACCATATAGTAAAATAGTCTTAATCAATTTATCAAAAAGTTTACATTTCACATCAAGAGTTAAAGTCAAGCGACTTTCTAAGAGAATTTGTAAGGAAAAACATTGCTTTCGATCCTTTTTTACTTAAATTCTCTTGAACTTGTTTTGTGTTTCCATATGATGTTCCCAACAAATAATAACTAATATCACATTTATTAGTTATGTTAACCCTGAACGATTCGGGAGTATCTAGTGAAGGCGTCCGTCTGTCCCTATCAGTCCGTCCGCCCGTCCATCTGCGGTCCGTCCGTCCGCCCGTCCGTCCGTCCGTACAAACGTTTTTCATTGTAACTTCAAAGCCATCAGTCAGATTTGGATCTAATTTGGTCTGCTGAGAGACCTGCCTCGGGGAACGGATGTGCACAATGAAAGGATTTCATCCAATTATTTTTTCTCAGAGTTATGGCCCTTCTTTAGACTTAGAAAATTATGTCCGTACAAACGTTTTGCATTGTAACTTCAAAGCCATATGTCGGATTGGGATCTCCTTTAGTATGCTGGTAGACCCGCATGGAGGAACAGATATGCACAAGGAACGGGGTCCGTCCAATAATTTTCCCAGTGTTATGGCCCTTCTTTCGAGTTAGACAATTCGGTCCGTACAAACGTTTTGCATTATAACTTCAAAGTCATCTGTCGGATTTGGATCTCCTTTGGCGTGCTGTTAGACCTGCGTGGGGGAACAGATATGAACAAGGAACGGGGTCCGTCCAATAATCTTTCCCTTTTTTCCTTCTTTCAACTTAGAAAATGTTCATGTCCCACACTACCTTTAAGGCTACTTCGCACAAGCCTGCGGGTCGGGGGGCAGTGACACATGCTGTGCGTTGCCCTTGTTAGTTATGTTAACCCCTTTCATGCTGTAAACGTAAGTTAACATGCTGTAATGCTTTGGTCAGAATATTAAACACAAAGGGGTCAGTTGGACTCTCTAGACAGGACTACATGCATGATTAGCAGCACTTAAAGGTTACAATGCCTCAGCTCTATTATCACTGATAAAGACAGACTGGCTTGGAGCTGTAAGCATCAACACCATTCCGCGTGGCTCACATCACCCAACCAGTCCTCCATGCACCACCCTAGGCACTGAACACCAGGCTGGCTGAATGGCATCAGTTACCCAGGGTTCACAAATTACCCGGCAGCAGGGAAGGGACGCACCAACTCATCTAACCCCAGGGATGTGGGTGGGATGGGAAAGATCTCTAACATCATTCCATTTTTGTACCCAGTCACCAATTTTCAATGCACCAGCCAACACGGTATTCTCTAAACCAGTTCCCGGTCTGTATTCTCTCAACCAGCTCCAGTTCTGTATATGGTAAATGCTGATGGGATATGGTCTTGTGTGGGTCAGTTAGCATGTCCAGGAACGGGCACAAACAGAACAAGTAACATTCGGGTTTCAGGTTCTGCAAACACCAACTGACACTGCAACACAAGACGTAACTGACAGAATTACCGCAGCTGCGTATGCTGTTCCTTGGAGTATGTGACTCGTACCTTGAGTCCTGCAAGTACTTAAGGAGGACAGGCATTTGAATAAAATGTAACATTTATTTTAAATTATTACTTTCAAAGTGTGATTTACTGGGATTTCCGGGTTTGATTATAAACGATAACTTCACAAGTGAATTATGCAATCAGCAAATGCAAAAAAATTCTTGAATAGCTATTATTTTCATTTTTTGTTTCAAAAACATAGTTATGTCCCCTCATTGGAACGAGCTCGACGAGCTCGTTCCAATGAGGGATTATAACCTATGTTTTAGAGACAAAAAATGAAAAAAATAATAAAAATTAATTGGCGATTTTTGAGAATAGCGCTGGCCGTATATTAGGTAAAGAGTTAAATAATATAATTATCGTTAACAATGAAAAGTAATAAACAGTGCAATCGCTTGACTGGACTGGTTACGTGAAATAATTCGTTTGAGGCGCGGGGCTATATTGTAAAACACTCGTGCGCATTCGCGCACTCGTGTTTGTACAACGTCGCTCGCCTCTCATGAATTATTTCACGTAACCAGTCCAGTCAAGCGATCATTACTCTCTGTTTATTCACTGTAGTCTTCATATTAGAATTCAGAAGTTTGAACATATTAATATACTCAACAACAACAACAACAACAACAACAATTATTCACTGAGATTGGCAATAGATGATAATGACACACAAAAAAATGAAATTCATAGAGATAATTTGCAATACTGTCGCTTGAAGCAACTTTTCCACTCGAATCGGAAAAACTTAACGGAGACAAGGATGCTATTCCTATCTCCATCAACAATTTATGTTAAGACTCACTTGATCATCTAACGTTTTATTGGGTTACAGGTTGATTACTTAGCTATTTATTGGGTTACAGGTTGATTACTTAGCTAATTAAATATTACTTTACTCATGTTTGATTTGTTATTTTATTATTTACAGATGATTTCGTTAAATAATTTTTCAATGCCTCACAGTTTTGCACTTGAGTGACTCCAGCGGCAGAGTGAACTCCCTTGATGTGCACATTTTTAAGAAATTGAAAACTTTCAAAATGTTTGTTTGGTTATCTCCCTTCATTCATAGACACCCATTTGGTAACAACACCGTCTTTTTCCATTGGCGACAGTACAAATCTCTCTCCCTCTCCCAACCTCATCATACCGATTTTGGAAAAAAACAAAACAATATCCATTTCGTTTATCACCTCTTGAAAAAAATACTGAAAAATATAGGTCGCCATGTGACTTTTGCCATTAAATTTGGTGATTCCTATACTTCCGTCCAGTTTCACACTGAATAAAATAGATATACTTTTACCTACCCCACCCAATTTTGATCTTCTCTCACAGTTTCCAGAAGTCAAGTATCACCAATATTTTATAATTTTTCAAAACATGCACTTTAAAATTGTATTCAAGCTTAAAATCTCAATTCATTTTCAACCGATTGGATAGATCAGGGAACTTTTCTCCTCAATTAAAGGTTGCGGTCCAAACAGCAAGAGGCGTTTTTTTTTTTCACGAAAACAGCGTAATGTAACCATTTACTTGATTTGAAGGAAGCTTCACAGAATGCAATGTGAAGACAGATGAATTGGCACTGTCCACCAACAGGTATGACATGTGAATTGACACAACACCATACAGTCCTTAATTGGTACACTTTAGTTAGTTAATTAATAATTCATTATTAGCTAAGAGATATTATTGATTAATATTAATGCAGCGGCCAATCCATGTGAATAGACACTGTGGCTTCCAACCAGGTATGACCAGGGATGTGGCTAGAGGGTTTCAGCTGGGGGGTGGGGGGGGGGGTGCCATCGGGTGTAAATTCCAACTGTGAACGGTTTCGATAGGTGGTTGCACTTCAGCGCTGGGTGATATCTTTTAACCCTTTACCCAACGAATCGCCCGCATCCGCCCGCGTAATATGCAAATACAACTGCTGAAAAAATATTATTTTTCGAAAAACTTCAACAAAACCATATCATGTGACCCCTCTTTGGAACGAGCTCGTCGAGCTCGTTCCAAAGAGGCGTCACATGATATGGTTTCGTTGAATTTTTTTTTTTAAATTTAAAACAATGATATTTAAAACAATGAATTTTTAAATCGTCTGCGTTGGGTAAAGTGTTATGAACCCTTCTGATAATTTTCACTAGTCCTGAAACGGAAAAAAGCATCATTTATAATGTGTCTGGGTCAGAAAATTTACCGGATTGATGTCAGAGTCGAAATTTTGAGGCCATGTCAATTTTAGAGTAGGAAATTTGAAACTCAAGTTTCCAGTTGGAAATAAAAGATCAAAATTTCTCATCATTAGTTTGAATTTTAATATTTTTCGTGAACAATGTTAATTTATTGAATTTCCAACTATTTGATTTTTGACCTCAGAATTTGCAACTATTGAACAAAATACTCCTAGCTGGGGGGTGGTGGAGACACCTCCCCCCCCCCTGTTGCCACATCCCTGGGTATGACATGTGAATTGGTACAACGCCATACATTCCCTAACTAGTACATGTTGATTGTCTCAAATTTTTACAGCATAAACTGCCAACTATGTCAGCATGGTGACCAAGCCCACTTGTAAAAACATTATGAGAACAATACAAGATAACAGGGTAACTCAATCTAGCCAGGTGGAACAATTTCCTTATTAAAATAACCTGAGTTCTACACTTATAAATACTATCGGTATGGTACACAGCTACAGGCCTGGCATTCTTTAGGAGCGCAGGAGTGCTGCATGCCTACTGCACGCCAAGAAAAAATTGAGGAGGGCAATTTTTTGCACCCCTTCATTTTTGATTTTCTGGAATGCCAGACCTGTTTGGGTCTGCCTTTAAAATCTGTTATCATTTCGTCCCCTGAGTTCCAATGTGTTCTCTGTGCCTACTGGCACAGAGAACACATTGGAGCTCAGGGGACGATTTGTCAATATTGCATTGATTCGAAATAATTCATGACCCATTCTGTGCCGCATTTCGATAGATTTTAAGCGTAGAAGACAGTCAAATAAGAAGTGAATGCAACATTTTGAATAATGAGAAGGTGTGTGTGCCAATTTTTCCACTATGTGGCTGAATGTAGGACAGTTTTTCAGTCACAATATTAATACCTTGAAGTGAATATAACCAAAATAGCATACAAGTTTTTGCATTGAAAATGTCAGGTGCAATTGCTTTCCCAAGCAATCTGAGGAGGGCAACTGTTTTGCACTCCTTGATTTTCTAGACTGCCAGGCCTGCAGTTACCATTCCTGTAACTGCATACAAGAGCAATTATAATTAACAAGCAATTACCAACCGGGAAGGCCTTAATCCAGTTCAGACCAAACGCGCTCTTCTAGCACTGTAGTCTATAAAACCATTTCCTCAAAATAATACTATAGCTCACAAGACACTGACCTTTTGTGTCAACGAAAGAAACAAGAAAACTTCGCACGTTCGACTTGCTTCTCAATCTTACTCTGTATATCCATCATATTGTATCCAAGTTAATCCCAGAACTCCTGCAGTTCCAACTTCACGTCTCAATTGAACATAAGCTCCAAGCCGCAAACCTCAGACCATGTTACCAATTCATCACAATAATTCATAATATTGTAATTGTTTTTTCCCCTTTTATTACACTTCAATTTGTTAACATGTCTGGAAGCGTATTAGCGTCAAAATGAGAAAATCTTTTGCACAGACCAAATGTCATATGAAGTAGTGTTAGATGGCATGTATTGATTTATGCGTGAACAACTTTTTGTGGCCAAGCCTGAAAATAAGTAGCCTGTCATCTTTAAAATGAGGTCCCCAGAGGGTGAATTTGGTGATGCTACCCTGCACAAGGGTAGCATCACAAAATTTACCCTCTGTGAACCTCAATCTGAATCAAGGTTCTCAAGCCAAAACACAAAGATGTACCTAGAGGATCAATTGGCCCACTGTATGGAATAGTATCAGCAAATTCATCCTCTGGGGGCCTCGTTTTGCAAATGACAACTTATAATCAGGCTTGTTTGTGTCCCCTCCCCCATGGGAACCCCTGGAGTTAATATAGAAAAAAATTCAAATATCATATTACCCAAACTGCCCGGAATAAAAAAAGATTATTTGATGTATAAAAATTTCTCAATTTCTTTCGATATTTGGAATATAACTTCCTCAGGGGTGTTCGATTTAAGTTTCCTCAAATCAAGCTCCTGTTCTTATTGGAGCTTCCTATTCAAGCCAGAATTTTAACTTAGTGCAATACGAGGAATAATCCTTAAAAATCTTCTTCTTCAGATCCACCAATCAGATCTGGTGATATTTTGTATAGAGAATCCTTAGGAAGATCTGAGTTTGTTCAAATCAAATCCATGGATTAATATTTTGGGTTCTCGTGGGAACTCAAATTTAACTTTTTGCTATATGAGGGATATTCTTCAAAACTCTTCGTCTCCCGAGCCCCAGTCTGAATTTTAACTTAGTCCAATATGAAGAATAAACATGATAAATTCAGGGCTGGAAGAGGTTAACCGGTTCACTCATCGGTCAACCGGTTAATTTCCTTTAACCGATTGATTTTGGTTGGTTCTAGCGACTGATGATAGGTATTCTCTTTGTCGATGATCAGTCATCATCAGTGTTTAAAGGGCAAAATCGCCAAAATGGGAGTTCCTGGATATTTGTCTGTTTGTGGGTGTGTGTGTGGGGGGGGGGGGGGGGGGGGAGGGTGGTTGTGCAGAGCTGTTTAGATCCGTTTGATCTCGTCCTTATTCTGATTGATGACTTGGTGTCATTTGCTCATATTAGTCATATACTCTTCGTGTGCAAATTCGATTTCCCCCGAAGTTCCGTTCATCCCGTTTGAGCTTTTATTCTACACCCATTTCCAGGGTTCCCGCTGCAGATATAGAGGATATGGAATGAGTGTTTTTCTCATATAATATTTATGAAACGAGTCTAAGAATTTTCCGTTTTGGCGAGCCCAAACGGAAAATTCGGACTAGTTTCATAAATATTATATGAGAAAAACACTCATTTCATATTCTATTTATCATATGACACACACACGCACAAATTAGCCACTTAGTATGACTTTTTAACCCATCACCTAACTTGAGTTGCAGACGGCATTCGGAAAAAACATCCTCGAATAACTAAACATTTTCATTTTTTGCTTCCAAAACAAAGGTTATGACCCCTCATTGGAACGAGCTCGTCGAGCTCGTTCCAATGAGGGGTCATAACCTATGTTTTGGAAGCAAAAAGTGAAAATATAAAAAAAAATGAATGGCGTTTTTATTTCAGGTAAAAGATTAAAACATTATAACCCACCCTAAATAGGACAGATAACGTAAATTCTCCCTACTGAAATTATGCAAATGTGACCCAGTTGTATTTTGTTTAGCCATTCAAATTGTCCAGTTTTGAAATTGACCAATGAAAGCTCCCAACTCTAATTATGCAAATTATGAAAATGTGGCCCAGTTGTATTTTGTTCAGCCAATCAAATTTTCCAATTGACCAATGAAATCGACAGAAGGCTTTATTTATCACTGATTAATATGAAAGCAAAATATCAAATGTTTTAAAGTGAACAAAACGGAGGAGTCATATGATAAACATAATTATGTAACCATCTCCCCGTCTATTCTCTTGTCCGAAAGATGAGGAGTTTTTCGAAAGGGGAGGGCAAGAATAGATTATCCGATAATCCATGCAGTTCCTCCTTACGCCCCGGGAGACTGGTACATATAATGTCGTATACAGACTGTTGATCTGAATTCATCTAATGATCTCCCTAGTGTCACATGTCCTCATTTCTGAGAACTAATGTCATAAGGCCAAGGTCAACTTTTACTTTCAGTTTCATTCGCGGGATGTGATTGAGTAAACACGTTTTTAGTACTTTTTACACAATCGGTTCGAGTCATGGCGCCTTCCTGAATCTGGGAACACTTGAGGAAAGATCCCAATGGTAAGACAGCAACTTGCAATCATTGCAATAAGAAACTTAGCTTTACAGGTGGTAACGGAGCTCTTCTGTACCATTTGCAAAAATGTCATTCGTTGTGTGCTCCTGCCCCGGATCGCACAGTTCTGCAATTCAACACGCCAAAGACATCTATTCAAATTCCCGGAACATCTGTAGAAGCCCCCAAGAACGTTGGCATCGACATGTCATGTCACGATGCGTCAGGCAGACAAATCGCAACTAGTACCGTAAAACAGAAGGAAGCAGTCGGGATTGCTGCTCAAGGGCAATGGACTTCTGCCTCTTCAACTCGACCATATTCTTCAACCCGAGCAGGCCAACTCACCAAGATGGTCTTAAACTGTATGGTACGCGATTTACAACCATTATCGTTCTGCGAGGACCAGGGCTTACGAGAATTACTTCTCAACATAGAGCCCAACTTCCAGCCGCCCTGCCATAGAACTGTTAACCCTTTACCTAACGAATCGTCCACATCCGCCCGCGTAATATGCAAATTGAGCAGTTGAAGAAAATACATTTTTCAAAATATTTCAACAAAACCATATCATGTGACCCCTCATTGGAACGAGCTCATTGAGCTCGTTCCAATGAGGGGTCACATGATATGGTTTTTGTTGAAATTTTTTTGAAAAAGTAGAAAAAAATTATTTAAAATAATAAATTTTGATATCGTCCGCGTTGGGTAAAGGGTTAAAACACATCTGATGATCCAGTACGAGTCCCGTAAAAAGACATTGATGGCCTTGCTGAAAAACAAAGAGGTATCCATGACCTGTGATGGGTGGACCAATAGTCAAATGGAAGAATTTTTTCCCCATTATGATCCATTTCATCGATGATGACTGGATTCCACAAAGGTTCAACCTCGCATATCCAAGCATAAACGGCGGACACACTGGGACTAACATTGCGAAAGTCGCCAGTGAAATACTCGAGGATTGGCTGATGAAAGTATTTTGTTTTACACATGATACCGCGGCGAATATGAATTCTGCCTTGAGACTTATTGATCTGATAAAGTACGACACGGGATACCGGGCTCACATTCTCCAATTGGCTATAAATGACGCCATGAAAGAAAGACGTGGGAGTGTTGAAGACGTCATTCTCAAGGTACGTGGCGTCAGCAATCATGGTCGAAAATCCGAAACTTTCAGTGGAGAAGTACGAAAGTTTCGTGACCAGCTTCTGCCTGAAATGGCTAAAGTAAACCGCCAGTTGGAGCCTGACGTCCCCACACGCTGGAATTCAACAGTCATAATGTTAGAGTTTCATGCGTCTGCACACGACAGTGGATCTAGGTGTCAAAAATACATGCACGGCTGAAGACAAGAAAAAACACTTCTTCACACCTCAAGAAATCGAGCTAGTCGGTGACGCAATAAGGTTACTTGATCCTCTGCGCAAAACCACTGACCAATGGCAAGCCGATAAGCGAGTTACCAGTTCAACCGTCTACCCTGTCATGTTCGCGGTCGTGGAACCATGATAAACTTTGTAAAGCTGGTGAGAGTTTTCGTAAAAGCCTAATCTCAAATATTGTTGAACGCCTCTCAGTGGACGACGAAGAATATCTTGCCTCCACGGGCGTCCATACGATCGCGTCATTCCGCGACCCACGATTCAAGAAACTAAAGTTTACGAGTCGTACTGTCCAAAATAAAATAAAAGTCACCGTCCGTCAAGAGCTGCTAAATTTACAGCCACCAGCTACGGTCATTGATGCTCGCTCCTGCCGCTTCTGATCAGCCAGCCAAATCCTTCCTCGTCAATTTGCTAGGACAGGATCAGGATGATGATTCAGGCGCCGAATCAACGCCGGGGTCGCCGGCTCAGATTGTAGAACGCGAACTCTCAGATTACATTTCTGAGAGAGGTTGCAGTATAGACAACTACCCGCACCAATGGTGGAAAGAACGCGAAGCTCGATTTCCTTGCATGAGCCAGTAAGCAAAACCTTATCTGAACGTGCAAGCGACGTCGGCGTCGTCAGAAAGACCTTTTTTCAGTATTTTGGTTTGTTTATGAGCAGCGCCGCATGTCTCTGCTGAAAGAAACGGCATCGGCTACAATTTTTCTACACGAAAATGGGCTATAGAGTATAGACTAGTATAGAGTAACAGTCCACTTTTCTACACGAAAATGTACGGCACTACAGTTTATAATGCGATACTTATGCGATATTAGGTGTTCTATGTTCGAGTGAACTTTGTAAAAGTAAAAAGTAGATAGTGGAAATTTGTGAAATAAAACTCTGGCTCTTATAAAAGATAGATATCTAATCATCTCTTATTTTTTCTGGTTTTAGTTTGAATTTAGTATTAACCAAAATTAACCGATTTTAAACGGTTAACCTCTTTTAATTAACCGGTTAACCGGAAAAATTGGCAATTTAACCGCTCCCAGTCCTGAAATTTTCATGTATTTATTATACCCTTAACTTTAAATTATAGAGAAAACGTCGTGAACCTGAATCTGCATAAAATTATATTCCAAAGGAAATCGTGCATCATCATAAGCCCAGTTTTGAACAACACAGTGATTAAAGCCGTAGCTTGTGGAGTATCTGGTGTTTCTTTCATTACTTCCACCCATGCATCCTGCACTTGTCCAATGAGTAACAATCGAAGTGCAGCAGCACGGCGGACCAACTGGTGAGCATCTTCATTGTCTTTACAATGTATATTGATTCACCATTTCAACTTTTTGCATTTTCTTCCATATAGATTGTGTGTAATGGAGGAAACAGTTTTTGTAAATAAACGTACATACGTGTCACGCTGTCTGTTAGGAAGCAAACGGAATGCTAACTGAGACATTTTAGTTCCAACGCAGGGGGGGTGGGGGTTGTGGGGGGGGGGGGCTGGGTTGGGCGATGGTGGTCGGTATCATGGACCGACCATGGTTCGGCCGCCGTACGAAAATTTTAAATTCAAGGGTCCCAAAACTCCCATTTCCATGCATCTGAGGAGATATTTTAAGATTTTTCAGGAGATGTATTTTAAAGATTTCACCCTTTGAGAGGCGTTCAAAAACGTCGGTAAAGCATACAGGTGAGGTCTATATATCAGCTTTGGTCGAAACGACCAAAGCTGATAAATAGACCTCACCTGTATGCTTTGCTAGACGTTAACAGCAATTATACTGTCTGCGTATTATCTTGTCTGTTGTTGGATTTGGTACTTGTATGTCTGTAAGATTACGATCTATTTCAGTTAACCGATTATTTAACAGACTGTATATATTTTAGCGTTTGCTGTCACTTACTGCAGAAAATGATCCGAAATCCATCGAAACTTAACCAGTACGAGAGAAACATAGCTGGCGAAAATATGAAGGAGGCTCTGGATCCGCCCCTTGTTTCACCAGTCATTGGTTGTGGTAAAATGTATGCATACAAATAAAACATGGACCGGAAAAAAAGGTGGAGGGGCTGCCTCCCCCCCCCACACACACACCCCAGTTCCGCCGCCCCTGCAACGAGTCCATGAATAACGTACACTAGGCCCCATAAAGGTAGGCAAGAATAGAATGTTCCATCCATATACTGTTCAGATAATTGTTGCATAATTTCAAGACAGTCGTTCGTCACAAAGCACACAATTTTGTCATCACCACCGTCGTTTATACACAAAAAGTGTTCTCCATCAAGTGTTGTTGACCATCTATGTTGCAGGTCAACTTCTGACAGTTCACTTGGTAGTGTAGGTGTAATTTTCCTTCGTCGCTAATATAGACCACTCGTTAAACTATGAAACGACAGAACATCAATAGCCATGTCACTTTCTACACTAGAAATTTCCTTATCAAAAATTGCTTGAACTGGAGATGTCTCGGACTCCACACGTTGCCGTCAGTTGAAAGGAACTTATCTGCGTCCTCATTTTCGCCTGGGTGGCTATGTGACGTTACATTTCTGACATAATCTTCTTCAGTTGTGCTTTTAGCGTTGCACCCTGGATCAACCCACTTCCAGTGCATACAGTTTTGCAACTAACATTTAGTCTGTATCTATAACCGTCAAGTAACACTAGCTTCCCACCTCTCTGGGAAAGTACATACGCAACACGTCGCACAGCAGCCATTTCTGGGAATACGTTTGATGATTGAAATGTTTCAGCCCGCCGAAGGCGGACAGGGACGATGTGGGAATGAATTCCTTGCGAGCCGGGAGCAAGGGCCAATAATCTTGATTGGTTTGAGTGTGCGCACTGGCAGTAGGGTACTATGGTCAGGCCCCCGAGAACCTCGAATTGAAAATCCACCAATATGTGTTTTTTTTTTGTTTTGTTTTTCTGTTTTTTTTTATTGGCATCACTAGAAAAATAGTACATTATATAAGATTACAACATGATTTTTACAGTATAATGTATATACAAAGCTGTTCTCCAATTATTCAAAGAATGCGTCAGTTAGGTATTTATTTATCCCTAATACGCTCGGCCTTGCTGATTGTGTACATGTATAGAGAATACATTTCAATATTTTTGTAGGATTTTATAGCGCTTGCTAGATCTGAGAAAGAGGGGATGGTATTCCTTCGACTGCAGGTGTAAATATACTTTTTGTAGATGAGGAGACAGGTATTCCAGACATTTGGATAGGCATGCTCGGAAGTACAGCCTAGAATTATTTCTCTTTTACTAATGTTTAGTTGAATTTGCGGATCCGGACTAAGGATAATCCATTCCACTCGTGAAAGTAAAACTGTTTTTGAGAAAGAACAATCGTAAAATAGATGTGCAATCGTTTCTTTCGTATTTCCACAGAATGAGCACAGCTCTGTTTCCGAAAGCCCACATTTAAAGAGTCAAGATTTTGTGAATAGGATTTTATGGTTAATCTTATATTGTAAACTCTGTAGATAAGTACCGTCTGTTTCCCTAAAAGTTTGTTTGTAATTGTATTGCCAATCATTATGGTCAAGATTTACGTCCAATGCGGTTTTCCATTTCTCTTGCGTATGTGTAGGTTTTTTGATACTTTCTGATGAAATATGGGATAGAAGTGGCGGTTTGCTTTAGTGCAAAATATGAGTTCATTCACCAAGGGATCTGAAACAGATTCAAGTTTTGTACTATTAGATATTATATTTTTTCATGACCTTGGTATTGCATTGACCACACCGAGGTAGTTGGTGAATGGAATATCAAGGTCATATTTCAGCTTAAATTCTTGAAAGTCAAAGATGGATCCTGAAGCGCTATGTATATCGTTTATAAAGAAAACACCCTTTGTACACCAATGTCTGTAAAGAAACGGTTCATTATTAATTTTTATATAATTATTATAAAATAGTGGTTGTGAGAGAATTTCTGTCGGGGTTGTGTGATTGCTGTTTTTTAAGAGAGCCCATACCTTAAGTACGTTTTTCAAAAAAGGGTCCTTATAATTTGAAACACTAAGTATACCATGTTTATTCAAAGACCACATTTTGCTCCCCCCAAATTTTTCAAAATTATCGACTAAAAGTGTTTTCCATTGGGCCATTGTTTCTGAATCTAGTAACTTTTTGATCCATATCATTTTTAAGGGACAACACAGTGTTTTTACGTGAGGTAGTTTGAACCCGCCATTTTCGATTAAGTTGATTATTACGCCACGCTTAATTTTGTCCCTTTTGTCCGACCATAGAAATTTAAAAATTATACTTTGAATATCATCTAATATCTTATCAGCTGGATCAGGGAGAACAGTAAGAGAGTGTATTAAGATGGGCATCGCTAACATTTTAATGACTGTAACTTTACCGACTAGTGTAAAATTTCTGAGGGACCAATCTGCTAAAAGTTTTCGCATTTTGTTTATTTTTTCTGATAAGTGTTTATAGAAGTAATTGGCCGAATTTAGTTCAAATTTTATGCCAAGTATGGTAAACGTTCCGTTATGAATCCACTGTATATGTTTTTCTGTTTCCAGTTCAATCCCACACCCACGCCGAGATCCTATCCAAACGATATGAGTTTTATCAAAGTTAACGCTTAATCCGGATATCGCAGCGAAGTTGTCGAGAGAATTTAAGGTCTCGTTTAGGGAATCTTGGTCATCATCTAAGAATAGAGTACTGTCGTCAGCGTATTGGTTGATTACATACTCCGAGTCATTAATTTTGATTCCATTTATTTTGGGACTGAGTTTAAGAAATGCGCTAAGTATTTCGACACACAAAATAAACAGGTAAGGAGACAATGGGTCCGCTTGACGTACTCCCCTCTGAATATCAAAATAATCTGAACAATGCCCAATTTTCATGATACAGCTAGAAACCTCGCCGTAGAACGTGTTGAACCACTGAATTAAGGATTCGCCAAAATTTAAAAACGTAAGAGTTTTTCTGATAAAAGACCATTCAAGTGAGTCAAATGCTTTTTCGAAGTCAACTAGAACAAACATTTCTGGAATGTTCATAGATTCGCATTTTTCAATTAAGTCAGAGACCAATCGCGTGGATTCACCTATGAATCTTCCCTTCATGAATCACAGCTGACTTTCGGAAATTACTTTAGGAAGAACTTTTTTAAGCCTGTTGACAATTGCTGATGAGCCTATTTTTTGATCAACATTAAGGAGGGAGATCGGTCGCCGATTTTTTATATATTCTTTCGATTTCCCTTCTTTTGGTATACAGGTAATAAGCCCCCGCCTCTGAGTGATAGATAATTTTCCTAAGTCATAGCCAAGGTTTAGGGAATTTACTACGTATTTGCCCAAGTCGCCCCAGAAATATTTATAAAATTCAATTGTAAATCCATCGGAACCCGGTGATTTTTTGTTACCCATATCTTTTAGAGCCATAGCACATTCATTTAAAGATAGTTTGTTTTGGAAAGCTATGTGTTTTGGAAAGCTGGGAGTCCTCCATCATCCTATGAGGGAGAGTGGATGCTGAGTCTTGGGCATCTGGTCTGCCTTCAGGGGGAACAGATGATGGGGGTGATGGAGAAAAAAAAATAAACAAAAAAAAAAAAACAAAAGAAAAAAACAACACACAGACATACACCCCAGAACCCTTAAAAGGGTTGTTGTATCTTTATTCATACGTTTATTTATTTAAAATGTACATTGGTTCCAGTCAGGCAAGCTTGTTTCAATCCTTGCTTTGTGTTTAGCTTCCCTGTGTATGCTAACATAAAGCTTGTTCCAATTCCTTCTGCTGTTAGTCTGGTTCAAGAAAATTGAGAAAGTTCAGTTAGAAAAGTTACAGGTGGAGAGAGATAGAAATCCGCTATTGTATATTGTGACTAGGGCTGTCGAGACTATCATTTTTTGTAATCGACTAATCGTGACCAGTAATCGACGGTTAGTCGATTAATAGTCGTTTCCCATGATTTTTTAGCAAATCATTCTTCTGTTCGTAAAACTCTGAAAATGACAATGGCACCAGTGTGTTCAGACGAAGTGGATTGTGGGAACAACAAATCGGTCCCGACTGAAGCTACATGTAGTCCAATCTTGGACCCACAGTCCGTAATATAATTTTTGGGGTTGGTACGTCCTGTAGGACGTACCAACCCCAAAAATAATATTACTGACTGCGGGTCCAAGTTTGAACTAGATTGAAGCCGATGAATTAAAATTAATTTACCAAAGAACGTTCCTGCATATGTTTCCTTTCTGCAATAAGTTTCTCGAAATTTTGAACATTGAGATCTATGCATTCCCTCGTCAGTTGTTAAAATTGGATCTTAGTCTGAAGTTCCGAACTTTGAGAAGTGATCTGACGTTCTGACTTTCGTCATAATTTTGTCACTTCCGCGCTTTGGGTTTTCCAATGGGTGCATTCGTGTGTACAAGACTGGAGAAATTCAGAAGAATCTATTCTTCTCGAGTAACTGTGAGTGTTCTTTCTTACACAGTCAGTGGCAGTCGTACAGTCTTCCGGGTATGGATGTTAACTATGGTTAGATATTTAAAGTTATTCACCTTCATTGAGCATTCACCTCACAAAACAATGCAATTTAGCCCCGACGTGTAGTAGACGTGTACCACCTTGAAAATGAACGACGATCGACTAAAATAAAAAAACGTCGACTACTTCAATAGTCGACGGTTAGTCGACTAATCGAATAATCGCGACAGCCCTAATTGTGACTGTTGTATGCTTGTTGCTATTGATGGGGCGAGTGGCGAGTTTTATCGTAATGGGTTACCCCAGGCGATCCTCGCAGACTCAGTCCTAACGCGTTCTCATTGAGTAGAGCGGCAATCCTCACTGACTCCACGCAATTTAACTTTTTTTGTATAATTTTAATTTTCAGTGACGTATTTTTTTTTGTTAAGAGATCGGTGCTCGTTCAACTCTACCATTCATTCCCTATTTTGGAGTCTGTTAATGTTTTTTTTTGTTCGTCTTTTAATCGCGTTTCAGTAGTTTCTATTTTTGCTAGCTCATGAAGTTCCTTTATCGGTGTCCACGTAGGCTTGTACAGTGCCAAGCGCAGGGCATGACTCTGAACCCTCTGTAGCTTCTGGATGTTGTTTTTTTAAGGTCACTTGTTATTATGACACGATATTACAGTACCGGGCGTATAAATGATTTGTAAAACTTGAAAAGCACGTCTTTGTTTGCTCCCCATTGTTTACCTCCTATCACCTTCAGAAAATCGATACGTTTAGTAGCTCTAACAGCAATGGAGTTTACGTGACTGTTTAGGCTGAGGTTGCTATCCAGTATAAGTCCCCAAAATTTGGCCCGTTGCTTTTTTTCTAATTTATGATCGTACAATTGGAGATCAATTCTGGGGACTGTTTTTTTTTTGTTTGCTTCTTAACTTGAAAGCGTAACTCTTTGAGTTTTGGCGGCATTGAGCGTGATGCGCCATCATAGGGCGCACCGGCTCTCAAGATCGCGAATAGTATCCTACAGGCGACTTTTAATTATGTTTCTGGACTTACTGGCCGTTGAACAGCAGCCGATTGAGGAATACTGATTTTACAGTGTGTTGAGGGATCTATATATGCTCTTTCCTTACTCACAGTTTGCATGAACAGAGGGGTTGTTGGCTTTAACATATTATTTTAAAGACAAGACAAACACTTTCCGTTTGATTGGTTAATTATTACTTTGATTATTGTTAATTGTTTTCGTAACTTTAAATACACACATGCACCTAGATATGAGAGATTCTAAGATGTGTGTTTGCATATTTAACCCTTTACCTAACTTGAAAAGCAGACGACACTTGCAAAAAAAATTCTTGAATAATTAATTTTTTTCATTTTTTGTCTCAAAAACATAGGTTATGACCCCTCGTTGGAACGAGCTCGACGAGCTCGTTCCAACGAGGGGTCATAACCTATGTTTTTGAGACAAAAAATGAAAAAATAATGAAAATTAATTGGCGATTTTTGAGTATAGCGCTGGCCGGTTTTGGCCGTTACGTTATTTATTTATTTATTTATTGGTGTTAAAGGTCACATTTTTCTGCTCAATGGCTAATCATGACCTCGACAGTTTTACGGGTGGAGGAAGCCGGAGTACCCGGAGAGCTCCACTGGGCAACGGCGAACAACTGTTAGCTCCCCAACATCCTAACTCCACACAAGCAGGGTTAGCATTGGTTGAAGACAGGTGCACCATCGACGTGCAGTACGCCTTAGTACACAGCGCCACCGTGCCCCCACGTGGGCAATGGGGGTGAAGTGTCTTGCCCAAGGGAACAACGCGATTGCCGCAGGTGGGATTCGAAACGAGGACCTCTCGGCTTGCAGCCTGCACCTCTACCTACTGAGCCACCGCGCATCGTCCGTTACGTTAGGTAAAGGGTTAACTCTCCTGTTCTTAATAGCACACATCGTCCCCTGAGTTCCAATGTGTTCTATGTGCCAACTGGCAGCCTACTGGCCTCCTGGCAGCCTACTGGCCTCCTGGCAGCCTATTGGCCTACTGGCCTCCTTCTGGCAGCCTACTGGCACATAGAACATATTGGAACTCAGGGGACGACATGTTTAAATTGCAGAGGGTAAATCCATTTTCGATGGGTAAACTAGGTAATAAACGTTAATCCCTCAAGCTAAATTAGTGCACTTTCGCCTGCACTTTTACAAAAACTATTTTGTAGGCGAAAGTGCACTGTAGGCGAAAGTAGACGCCTCCTCTTTTTCATTGTGTTTGTAGATTAGGAAGACAGAAAGTTCTTTCATCAAACAACGACGTTTCTTCACTAAGACCTTTCTTTATGAATCTCGAAAGATCTTCAGGATGCAGCTCTTATCCGTTTTTCAAACTGCATGCTTCTAACGAAAATTAAAATATTAAATTATTCATTTGCTCCATCGTTTTTACCTTGTAAGGCTTTTGTTTTGGGCCCTCCAATATTCAGTGATGTACGAGGTGCGATATTCGATTCGTGGAAGAAACAATTAATTTGAGAAACACGTTTTAATGTATTGTGTCGTAACAAAGGACTGGAAATAAAAAGTGTCTCTTCACTTGGTGCTTAAACAAATCAAAACAAAGTTCTTGTGTTGTACAATCACCAAGAAAACGAAAACGGGTACATGTGTACGAATATTGGAAATTGGGAATGAAGAACTGCTAGGATAATAATGATAATAAAATAAGTTTATATAGAGTGAAACAAGAGTGCTCTAAAACGCCTATAGATTGTTGAACACAAGATATGAAATAAATGATTTGAAAAGATGAGCCTTAACCCTTTACGCAGTGGCGGCGCTACGGGGGGGGGGGGGGCATGGGGGGCATTGCCCCCCCCCCCCCCAAACGAAGGCTTTGCCCCCCAGTTGCCCCCCAACCATCTCGCATGTATTTCCATCCACCCTCACACACAAACACATTCAGTCACTCTCTCTCACACACACACACACCCCTCTCTTTTTTATTCCCATACACACTTAGCCCAAAGCCTCAGGCTACCTGATGAACACACCCGGGCAGTAGAGATTTAAAGACTCGGATGCAGATACCTATAAGTTATAATTAAGTTATGAGCCAACAAAGGCATGTCTATCCATATCCCTTGTCTAAAAAAATTCATGGATTTCGCATTATGACAGACGGGCATTATGAGTCTCTCTCTCTCTCTCTCTCACGCACAGACCCACCAGACGCGGATCCAGGATTTTTTGAAAGGAGGATCGCTAATTACCATTATATTTAGTCGAAACTTGGACCCAAAGTCCGTAATATAATTTTTTGGTTTGGTACGTCCACATGACGTACCAAACCAAAAAAGCATATTACGGACCTTGGGTCCAAGTTTGGACTACATCATAACAAAGTAATGATATGATCCTTTACGTATTTGCCCCCCTTCATGGGAGTCTGCCCCCCCTAGTTGCCCCCCCCCCCCCCCCACACACACACACACAAAACAATTTCTGGCGCCGCCACTGCCTTTACGTAACATGAAAAGCAGACGACACGTGCAAAAAATATTCTTGAATAACTAATTTTTTTCATTTTTTGTCTCAAAAACATAGGTTATGACCCCTCGTTGGAACGAGCTCGTTCCAACGAGGGGTCATAACCTATGTTTTTGAGACAAAAAATGAAAATATATTGAAAATTAATTGGCGATTTTTGTGAATAGCGCTGGCCGGTTTTGGCCGTTACGTTAGGTAAAGGGTTAATATGTTTCTTGAAGACAAGTAAACTTGGTTGTGACTGAAGATATGGGGGCAATGCATTCAAGTCTCTGACCAGTAACCGAGAAAGCCCGCTCGCTCGCCATCACAGAATAGACTAGTTTTAAGCTGTTTCTTGAAGGCAAGCATACTTAGTTGCGACCGAAGATGCGGGGGCAATGCATTCCAGTAACCGAGAAAGCCCGCTCGCTCTCCATCACAGATCGCGCAAAAGGTACGGTCAGTGACAAATGGTCAAAAGAACGAAGACTGCGCGTGGGAAGGTAAGCGGCGAGAGAAGTTCCCACAGGTTTTCAGGCGCAAGACCATTGATTAATTTCCTTTACACACGGCAGAACATGAGCAGCACAGGGCCTAGTATTATAAAACGTTTACAATTGTATTCTCTAGAATTGTATTTTCTAGTTACGACTTTAAATGGTTTGAAATGAACCATTAGCTTTTTCAAAGATATGGCAGTTTGCCAGTTGGCAAATTGCCATCTTTTAAAATGCTAATGATTCATTTAAGACAGTTATATTAATAAGTAGAAAATACAATTCTAGAAAAATTGTGAAAGCATTATAGTATTGGCCCCTGTCCACGATGGCTTCCGAATTATTAAAAAGAATAGACCTGATGACACTTCATACTCAACATTTTTTAAAGCCTCGAAAGATAGGCATAATAATAATAACACTTGTGGCCGCCGCTGATTTGTCGCGATTCTCCAATCAGAAGGCCTGGGTTACCCCTGAACTCCCAACTGCCTCCCTATTCCCACGCTTCTTTTCTCCTCCCAACACTCGGGGACGAACTGCTTGATGACATACCTTGCCCCATTCTTCCCAATCTCTCCGATTAGCATATTAACCCTCTCCTTTGAGTCTCCCACTAACCATATTTCCTTCATTCTCCCATCCCACTTCCCCGTTATACTCATAATAGCTTCTTCCATTCGCCCCTTCACGCATGCGTTTTTCACACAACACACCTTCATGAGATACATTTTATGAATAGCAAGAAGGGTATTGTTATTTGTTAGAAACAATGCTTCCATTCGAAGTTTACAGCATGGTTAAAACCCATAGATATCAGACACTTATAGATACAGGACTATTATAGCTAGAAATATATATTTCAGTTGGCCATAAGGGTTTTCAAAAAGTTTAGGGCTATTCAGGGGCGCCGCAAGCACTTCACAAGTCAGGGGAAAGGCGGGAGGGTCGGTGGGGGGTGGATGGGGTGTTGTGGGGGGGGGGGGGGTAAAGGGCATTTAATCGCACCAACAGTCCCGCCATGACATGCCGAAGCTTGCATGTCTCGAAGGCCCAAAAAATTTGAGAGTGTCCCCCTCCCATCGTGAGCCCCTATTCTAATATTATACACGGAACCAAGCTGGAAACCCACCTGTATTCGTAGTCGCAGAGGAAAGCACAAACTTACACTGTATTTCAAAATGGTTCATCATTTTGACCCTGGTTATATATCTGTCTGCCTCTCCGGAATGCACATAGCTGTGGTAAGAGGGGCATGCGCCAATCGCTGTCCCGCCCAACACTTGACAATCGCTGAGGAGAGACAGATGATTTCTGTTGGCAACTGCATGAATTTTAAGTATGCACGGCCCCGCCTTGCCTACCACTGAGGACTGAGGAGAAAAAAGGTGTATCGTCTTGCCGGGTGCACTACGCCCTGCCCGACACAGAACGAGGAGAGAATAAACGGCTTATTCCCACCCACCCTGCACACTGTAATTAAGGTATCGGATCAGTGACGTTGTAGGCTGTTTTCATTATTGGTGACTAATATTCTCACTGAGCAAGCATTGTTTGTTTTAGCAAAAGCCAACAATTATCACAGCTCTCTCATAGATAGGAGTGCCACTGTTGTTCAAAGTAGGGTCGCGGGCACTGGTATTGACAAAGAATAAGGAATGCCAAATGTGTAATCTGGGTGTAGTGGAGACCATGGAATACTTTCTATTGGAATGTCCAAAATACCAGTCTAACAGAATAAGATTCACCGGGAGTATAATGGGGAAGTGGAAGTGGGATGGGGAATGAAGGACATGTGGTTGGTAGGTGACACAAAGGTGAGGGTTAGTATGATTATCGAAGAATGGAGGCGGGATGTTATCAAGCAGTTCGTCTCAGAGTGTTGGGAGGAGAGGAGAGGCGTGGTGATAAGGAGGCATTTAGAAACAGGGCTGATCAATGCCTTCTCCCCTGAGAACCGCGACAAATCAGCGTTCAGTCAAAGTGTTATTATTATTATTATTACTTAGTTCACTTTTTAATAATTAAATGACTGAACTTTTGTAACAAAAGTTCACTTCGGTCTCTCAGTAGTATGTAAAGGCCAGTGGCTGTCTTCTAAATATCTTTGAAATACACATTTTGGTGACTTTTTCCTTTTTTATAAACCGTTACGGATAATATGCTGGGTCTGCTCACAAACCAGAGACTTAATAGGATTTCTTTCTCTTCTCTCCAAAATAAAGCATAAAACTGGTATTTCCTTTGTCTGTTATAGTGTTTGTTACATAGTTGCATTAATATTTTTTATTGACCTGTAAATTTATAAAAATGCATAAAATTAATGCTAACCTACCTGCCTAACGATGAATTAAATTCTGTAAATATTTGAAATTAGTGTTAACCTTATTGGCTATCAATGTGTTAATTTTGTTAAAAGCTCGTTAAATTCTATTAAACTAACAAAAAAATCATTGAAGGATCAGTCTATCTTAATTTGTCTATAAACTCCAACTATTCACGATACAGACTGTAAGTGGCAACTGTTTCATGTTGGGGATTATCACACTTACTTTGGAAACAATAGGTGCCGGTAAGTGGGAACACCCCGAATAAACTGCACCTCACCCAACCGGCCGACGAGGAGAGAAGATTAGAATCCATCACCTGTTGTGTCAATTTTTACCCTGCACGACCAAGTCTCACATGTTCCTGAGGAGAGAAGGACAGCTCCCACTGACTGATGTCAAGCTCGTTCCAAGTAGGGGTCACATGATGCGGTTTTGTTGATTTAAAAAAAAAATGTTTAAAAACAATAATTAAAATAATAATTTTTTTTTATCCTATGCGTTATGTAAAGGTTTAATAAAACTGAGTATTGCTTGTGCTACATGTCGTAATGTACAGAACTTGAAGTGATACATTGGATGATAGTTCCGCTGTGCGGGTGGTTTGGTTGCAATTCGCTCTCCACGTGCTGTAGTTATCCGATAAAATACTAGCTGGTTTGCTGAACTACTCCATTCCTGATACTTTACACACAAAATGGCTGTCAGTTTTGGTCTATCACAGAATATCTAACTCTACCTGACCGGGTGGTAGTTATATTATGTGACCTTTGGACCTGTATTGGTTGGATTGTCGTTCTTGACTGAACTGCAAATGGTGGAAAAGTACATTTAGTTTTTTTTTACTTCTCTCCTACGCAAATATACGTGCCTATTTGAATACTATTGTCTCATTCTGACATTCTTATTCTTATGTTACTGTCCTGAGTCATCAGTCAATACTTCTTGATAAACATTATTGAAAGTTACTTACCTTAGAAAAACTATCGTAAAAACCGACAGTTATCCAGATACCTCAACCGAAACAAAGTACGGAACGGCAGTGGTTCAGTAGCATGCAGTTATTAATACCCATTTAACAAAAAAAGTTTTTTTCCATTTCTTCACATTTTTTTCTTATCTTAACAATTTAGTTAACAACATATACAATTACAGTACGTGGAGAGTGAATTGTAGTGGAGTGGAGTTATCACCCAAGCTATAACTTTCAAATTGTGTACATATCGACAAAAAACACAAGCAATGTTTCAGCCAATGGACCTCCGGGTTTAACCCGGAGGTCCACTGGCTGAAACTTTGCTTGTGCTGGTTAAGCTTTGCAACAAATCTGCAATTATTGCTTGGGTGGAATCTCCACTCTGTGGGTGATTTAGTGATAATACACTCTCCACGTACCGTATCTCTTATTGCCCCTTTACCAAAACCTACTATCAAATCATAACTATAACTGGAAAGTGTAATGAATAATTCATCATTATAGGGTTTGGACGGTAATCTTGATTGTATGTGTACCTGTCTTCTCGACTGTATTATGTTCAAGTGTTCTACTAGTGGAAACAATCTCGTATAAGCTTACAGCTTACTGTTGGATCCACACTTACTTCAACTGTTATAATTGTATATATTTGAGAACTGGAAATAAATGTTGTTTAAACTAAAAGTGAGTAACAATATAGCCGAAGAATGCCATTTGTAGAAACTTGCAGAACATTCCCTAAAACTATATATACTCGCCCAAAAAAAGAAAGTGTGCATTGCAGAAATTGATCAAACTCCAAAAAAATAATTTCGAAGGTGTAAAGAGTGTTAACCTGTTCATGAATAAGTTATATTGAACACAAAAACAGCTTTCCCTGTTAAAATTGCATTAACGTTAAATGACGTGCTGCACGTTTGTGAAAAGGCATGTTTTGCACGTGGAGAGGCTGAAAATTCATGCAGCAGTGTGAATCCTTGGGTATTTAAACATTAAAGTAAGGCCTTCCTATCGTTCACATTCAAACTTGCGCTGCTGTTAAAACGACTCCACATTAGCATGCCAAGATTGACAATGAATGAACGTCTCCTTGCCCTGGGTATGATTGGAGCTGGCAGAACACACAGAGAGGTTGCCCAGCATTTGAACTGCCACCGTAACACTGTAGACAGGCTAGTCCATCGACATGCACAACATGATGACGTTCGAGACCGACCCCGCTCCGGGAGACCCCGAGTTACCACCCCTGCACAAGATCGGTATATCCGTGTCGTCCATCTCCGGAACCGGCAACAAAAGCAACGACGACAGCCAGGAACATCCCTAACCTGAGACGGATACATCCTCAAACAGTAATCAACCGGCTGAGAGAATACGGCTTACGTCCTCGAAGACCTGCAATTCGTCCGATTTTGACGTTACGTCATCGTCGTGCTCGACTGCAGTGGTGTTGACAACATCTCAGGCATCCCTTACACTGGTGGCGACGTGTTTTATTCACAGATGAATGTCGTTTCCATCTTTCATCATCAGATGGCCGCCAGAGAGTGTACAGACGTCGAAACGAACGCTACGCAGATCCATGTGTCGTGGAGCGAAACTGTTATGGGGGAGGGTCTCTCATGGTGTGGGGTGGCATCACTGCCCGTAACAGAACTGAGCTGGTCATTATTGATGGAAATCTCAATGCAGCCCGATATCGTGATGAAGTGCTTACACCTGCTGTTGTCCCATTTCTGCAACGTCACGGCCCGGCGTCATTCTACAGCAGGACAACGCCCGACCCCACGCAGCTCGTGTTGTTCAACAGTATCTGCGGGAACAACAAGTGGATGTTCTTCCCTGGTCCGCAAATTCGCCCCATATCTCACCCATTGAGCACGTATGGGACGAAATGAAACGTCAGCTACGCCGGCTTCCCCATGCACCGTCAACGCTTGTGGAACTCCAAAGACAGCTTATCAGAATATGGAACAACATCCCGCAACACTTCCATGCTAATTTGTTCGCTTCCATGAGGCGTAGATGCACAGCAGTAGTCGTTGCAGACGGAGGTCATACCAGATATTGAGTGTGTGACTTTTGTGTTTGACCCTTAGTGTCTTTGACTCTCCATGGCACCAAGAGTATTCGTCGTAGCGTAATGAAATTTCTCGTGTTGATCACAAATTGATTCATCTGTGATTGAATAAAATTTCCATGAATGAAAATGATATATATCTTTTTTTAGTGTTATTTTTAAGCATGCACACTTTCTTTTTTCGGAGAGTATAGTTTTAGGGAATGTTTCTACAAGTTTCTATTAGAAATTTGTCGACTGTATTTTTAATCAATTTATTATAAAGCACTTAATCGAGATGGTCGTTATATAATTAATTATTCAAGTTATTTATTTTTCTGCGACAGTCGGGCTGGGTGAGGGATGTTTATCCTCTCCTCTGTGGCGTGCGGATCGGACAGACAAGGGGCGAAGGGCGAGGCGAGGATCTATCCACCTCTCCCATGCGACGGTGGATTGAGCTGGACGAGGTGTGATGGGGCAAAGCCAAGCGATGGGGTAGGGGACTATCCTCTCCCCCGCGGAGGGTAAGGCAAGGATTTATCCTTTCTGTCGAATGTGGCGGGCGAATCAGGTGGCGAAGGTTGAGGTGTTAGGGGAGGGGTTAGGGGTGGGTTAAGGGTAAGGCGAGAATCTATCCTCTCCTCTTTGCCGGCGGATTAGGCGGGGTGAGGTGGGATCGATCCTTCTCTCTTCAGCAGTGTCGGACAGGTAACATTCACATAGTAGTTGGTGGGATCCACCTGTCTCTACTCAGCACCGTGTGGGCATCGTGTGGAGTGGCAGGTGAATCTCTGTGACGGGTAGGGCGATGTGAGACAGACCCTCTGATCGCTGCTCTGAACCAGGCGGGTGGTGGAAAGAGCAAAGTGTGATCAATCATCTATCTTTCTTCATTGGCAGGCGAAAAAGTGCGGCGGCTGAGTCAGGCCCACCCATCTCACTGTGGATCTGTGACATGGTGGTCAGCAAGTGACAGGCCCATCTCACTGCATTGACGCACCTGTCTCCGCGATTAATACAGAAACGTGGTTTGGTCTTTCCTCTCTGCACCAGGCTGTGCGAGCTACCCTCTACCTGTCTCTCCTTTGTGGTGGGTCAGGCGAAACAAGGATAGATCCTTTCCTTACCTCACGCCTCACGTCCATCTGATCCACCTGCGATGGAGCGAGGGGGTGATTCAAGGATCTGCCCTTGTGTTCAATGCAGCGGGTGGATCTGGTGGATGAGCTAGAGGCGAACCTTCTACCCTGCGGACAGATCTTGACGATCAGGCAGCTGAGAGAGAGAGTAGAGCGAGGATCTATCCTCTTCTCTGTGCCGACGGATTGTGCCATGTAAGATGGGATAATCCTTCTCTCCTCTGTGGCACTTTATGTATCCTCTCCTCGGCTACCGATCAGGCAGGGTAGGTCTGCTGCTCTGTCTCCAATCTGCGACGAGAAGGGCATGGTACTTTTGACACGAGGTGACCCTGCCTGTCGCAAGTGTCGTTAAACCCCAACAAATAAATGTGGCTTGGTACTTCGGTCAAGGTGAATGGGATCTATCGTTCTCTCCACGGCAGCATGTAAGGCTGAGTCGAACAGGGTAAAAATTCGCATGGTGTATGGTGGGATCAATCTGTCTCTCTTGAACGGTGGTTGGCATCGGTGAGGCAAGCTTTTCTTATCATGGCTCTGTGACTGATGGGACGAGGGTACCGCGGGTATAGCGTGATCAATCACCTGTCTCTCCTCAGTGGCGGGCGGCCTGTGAGAAAGGTTCATCACGCCGCGATTCTGTAACGTATGGACCAGCAGAAGCAGTTCCATGTCACCGCGTTGACGCGCCTGTCCCCGTGATTGATGCAGGGCTGGTCTCTGCACTCACCGGGCGGTGCATGGCGGGCTCGATCTGTCTCTCTGTGGTGAGCCAAGCGAGATCCTGGGCGGGGTGGTAACAGAGGTCAGCTGAATGCTTTCCACAGGTAAAGCCGTCTGTTGAGCAGAAGGAACTTTGCATACTTGGTTTCGGACAGCAACTGGCGTACCACCGCTCGCTTCGCAAGTCTGCGGCTCCTCCCGGTGCGGCTCCTGGACCCGGCTCTCCAGTGTCGTAATTAATCATCGAATTGTTTCTGGCACATTAAACGCAAACAGCTCCATTATGATAGGCTCGTCCTCTCATTAGCCATGAGCATTGTTTTATTTTCACGGACATAATTGATATCTCGTCTATGCCGTATAACAAAGGAGGTTCTGTTGTCTAACACGCCGTCACGCTACACACGCGTTTGGAGGTTTTATAGGAGCTATAGACGGCGGGCCTGGTGCGCGCTAGGTTGAGGATATATAGTTATCTTATTTGTTTTACAAGGATTAGTGAACAAGTTGTGCAACTTATATGAACGCCTCTCATTGGCCCAATGGCACAGATGTGTGGGATGACCTTTGTAGTGGCAACTTCGTGGCTTCGCTCTTCTCAAATACTACGAACGGATCTCTCCCCACACAGAGGACATCCATTTTACGTCCCCACCTTATAGAACGGTACGCTGTGACAGCATTAACCTCACAATTAATGTTGACAGAGAGTGTTCGGAAACCTCGAGAACTTTTCCCGACCAAGGATCGATCTCGGGACCTCTGGTATGAGAGACCAGCGCACTTATCCACTCGGTATATAGTTGGGTGATGGACAGGGGCTCTACGGTAGGGGTATATAGTTGGGGTAATCAATAGAAACTAAGAAGTATGATTAATTTATTCCTGCACCTTTTCATGGGTATGCTTAGCCCTTTACCGAACGAATCGGTCGCATGGCATCCGCGTTATTTAAAACCAAGCAGTTGAAAAAAATAAATATTTTTCAAAAAAATTCAACTAAAGACAGGGTTCCCACTCGAATGAAATGTCCTTGAATTTTGGATACTTCCTTGAAAAGTGCTAAAATTTGTTTCTATCCTTGAAAAGTACTTAATTTTCCACCACCTCCCTTGAAAAATATTTAGTTTACCTATAATACTGGAGATGAGAAGTTTCATGATAACCCACCCCGCATGCATGCGATGTCTCAAAAACAGTCAAGGCCCACATCTCTCTATTTCTTGGGTGAAACAAGGGGCCGTTAGCAATGACTTAGCGTTGCACATGGAAGTTGCACGTTAGGTTTATCTTATACCATGATTACCTATTCTACAATATCTGAAAAGCCTATGACATAAATTTTAACTTTACACACCAACCGTGGTGAACACGCCAGCAATGGGATTTCAGTAGTTAAAATTTACACCTACAGTGGAACTACATCCAAGTTGACCTTTGGTGACGTCGACCTGAATGCAACTTGTCTAAATTTATCGCACGTCGCCTCACGAAGAATGAAATGGAAGTGACAATTATTTATTACATTTTTAAATGAGTTTACCCCATAAGACACCAAAACTTAACAAACATGCATTGTCTCATGCTAATAAAGCATCCATAACTCGAAATGGTATGTTATTATTCTATTAAAATGAAAAAGGCCCCGTTTCATTTTCCATTTCGTTTCGGCGATAAAATTGACAGTGGAAGTACCGCACACCGATGCTCGTGCAAACAAAAACAGATTCGCACGTATGTACGTCTGGTGCTCAGTAAAATCGAGAAAAAATAATAGCGACTCTTAATAATCTGACGATCATGGTATAAATAAAATATACCCAAAGTAGCTTGGTGTACCAAATGTTCACCACTCATGGTGAAGTAGTGTTAACCGCGCGCCAAAGGCTCGCGGTTAACACCACTTCACCACTCGTGGTGAACAGTTGGTACACCAAGTTACTATGGGTATATTCTATATATATATCTAGCTAGTTGGGTTTTCCAAAAATCAGGTCCTCGAGGCAGAAATTCGTTTGTGTTATCCATGGTGGTGTAAGTTCATATAATAATTACAATAGTCCTTGAAAATCAGGGTCCGAGCAGGTCCGAGTCCTTGAAAAGTGCTTAAATATTGTTTGAATTTGATTATCTGATATCAGTGTGAACCCTGAACAAAATAACACATAACCCCCCCATTGGAACGTTCTCGTCGAGCACGTGCCAATGAAAGGATCATATGATATGGCTTTGTTGAGATATCTGAAAAAATTTAAAACAACAGTAATTAAAATAAAAAGAAAAACACTCGATATTGTCTGCGTTGGGTAAAAGGTTAATGTGACGTGCGGTTTGGGTGGAGGTGGGGATGGGGTCGTGGGAAAGGGGTATAGTGTCAAGAACATTCAGTGAAGTTATTATTGATAGATATGGGCAATTTCCCGAAAAACCCAAACGATACCGATATAATGGGGATACCGAAAAACTGATACCGATATAGTGGGGTTACCGAAAAACCGATACCGATATAATGGGGATACCGAAAAACCGAACCGCTACCGATATAATGGGGATACCGAAAAACCGACCGAACCGATACCGATATAATGGGGATACCGAAAAAACGAACCGATACCGATATAATGGGGATAGCGATACCGATATAATGGGATACCGAAAAACCAAACCGATACTGATATGAGGATACCGTAAAACCGAAACGATACCTATATAATGGGGATACCGAAAAACCGAAGCGATACCGATATAATTGGGATACCGAAAACCCGAACCGATACATATATAATAGTTATACCGAAAAACCGAACCGATACCGATATAATGCGGATACCGAAAAAACAAACCGATGCTGATATAATGGGGATACCGAAAAACCAAACCGATACCGAATTACCGATATAATGGGGATACCGAAAAACCAAACCGATACCGATATAATGGGGATTCCGAAAAACCAAAACGAACCAATCAATGACTACCGAAACTGTCTGAATTTTCAAATTTTCCGACATTTGCTATTTGCAAGTCCCTGTTGATGCTTGATAACAGTTGAAAGGTTCATTTTCATGAAAGAAGTGACTGATGTTCTATTCAGTTTTGTTAACCCTCAATGGACTGGGCAACTGTCCTGAATTCCCGCTAAACTATAATAGGGCTGTCGCGACTATCATTTTTTGTAATCGACTAATTGTGACCAGTAATCGACGGTTAGTCGATTAATAGTCGCTTCCCATGATTTTTTAGCAAATCATTCTTCTGTTCGTAAAACTCTGAAAATGACAATGGCACCAGTGTGTTCAGACGAAGTGGGGTTGTGGGAACAACAAATCGGTCCCGACTGAAGCTACATGTAGTCCAATCTTGGACCCACAGTCCGTAATATAATTTTTGGGGTTGGTACGTCCTGTAGGACGTACCAACCCCAAAAATAATATTACTGACTGCGGGTCCAAGTTTGAACTAGATTGAAGCCGATGAATTAAAATAAATTTACCAAAGAACGTTCTGCATATGTTTCCTTTCTGCAATAAGTTTCTCGAAATTTTGAACATTGAGATTTATGCATTCCCTCGTCAGTTGTTAAAATTGGATCTTAGTCTGAAGTTCCGAACTTTGAGAAGTGATCTGACGTTCTGACTTTCGTCATAATTTTGTCACTTCCGCGCTTTGGGTTTTCCAATGGGTGCATTCGTGTGTACAAGACTGGAGAAATTTAGAAAAATCTATTCTTCTCGAGTAACAGTGGATGTTCTTTCTTACACAGTCAGTGACAGTCGTACAGTCTTCCGGATATGAATGTTAACTATGGTTAGATATTTAAAGTTATTCACCTTCATTGATCATTCACCTCACAAAACAATGCAATTTAGCCCCGACGTGTAGTAGACGTGTACCACCTTGAAAATGAACGACGATCGACTAAAAATAAAAAACGTCGACTACTTCAATAGTCGACGGTTAGTCGACTAATCGAATAATCGCGACAGCCCTAAACTATAACCTGTACACGTCCAATTGCTTAGCGGTGATTTCTAGTCAAGTCTTGGCTGCTCGACAAGGCAGCCAAGACATGACTAGAAATCACTGCCTTCTGCTCAGGTGTTTTGTCTATTGTCAGCAAGACCTCCTAAAGATGGCATGGACGGGGCAGATGCTCTCAGATTGCAAAAACCTGAAATAGCTCTTTTAACATTAAGGTGCGTTTAGAACAAGTCACAAAATTACTGTAGATATGATTTGTGGTCGTAAAAGAATGCCACTGTTGAGCTCATTGCCAGTGTTATTTATAGCGCTGTGGTAAAATGATACTGCAGCAACTTATTCTGTTTTTACCGATGTGAATTCCTCTTTGGTACTGTCAGCAAATCTCAGTCAAGTCAGATACCGCATACCGAACCGATACCGAGGTATGCCCCCTAAAATACCGAAACCGAATTCAATATTTCAAAACCGCCCATCTCTAATTATTGATATCATAAATCCGATTTGAAACAGAGGTATAACATGGCTGCTGAATACCACGACCCCCCCCCCCCCCCCCCCCACCCCTGTATCCCATTTTGGTTGGTGATTTATGAAAAAAGAGCAAACTGACTCAAAATCATATTTTACTTTTCATATTCTGTACCAAAATAACAAAGAAATGGCTTTTATGGTGTTTCGAAAGTCTTTTTTGCTAACGTCAAATTAGTTTATATCATTCTTTCATATTTCTGGTAATGTGAAACATTGTATGACAGTCACAGTCAATCGTATATCTTTGTGAAAAGGAGACAGCTTGGACAAGTACACTGAACCGGAACTGCGGTCAGATCCTTCTTGTAGAGTACACACTCGTTGTTACTATACGAAACAGCAGAACAACATTTCTTTCCACCACAGAGTACGACGCAATCTTCCTTCTTTGAACCGGGAACTTCCTCAGTTAAAGGCACACGCCCAAAAACCACGTGACTCTCTAAACAAGAGTCACGGAGTCTGAATCTCACGGGTGCCAGATTAATGTCACCTGAAAGTGTACAAAACATAATATTAATTCTAACCATTTAGCAAATGAATATTTTTACTCTGTCTCTGTCGGATCAAATTAAAATACATTTTAGTTGGGAACTGGAAACATATGTTTAATCTTGAACAGGATTATAAAACTGTCGCTTATATTTCAAAGGACGGTTTCCAAGTTAAGAATAGTTGTTTGAACTAGGGCTGTCGCGATTATTCGATTAGTCGACTAACCGTCGACTATTGAAGTAGTCGACGTTTTTTTATTTTTAGTCGATCGTCGTTCATTTTCAAGGTGGTACACGTCTACTACACGTCGGGGCTAAATTGCATTGTTTTGTGAGGTGATTGATCAATGAAGGTGAATAACTTTAAATATCTAACCATAGTTAACATTCATATCCGGAAGACTGTACGACTGTCACTGACTGTGTAAGAAAGAACACTCACAGTTACTCGAGAAGAATAGATTCTTCTGAATTTCTCCAGTCTTGTACACACGAATGCACCCATTGGAAAACCCAAAGCGCGGAAGTGACAAAATTATGACGAAAGTCAGAACGTCAGATCACTTCTCAAAGTTCGGAACTTCAGACTAAGATCCAATTTTAACAACTGACGAGGGAATGCATAGATCTCAATGTTCAAAATTTGGAGAAACTTATTGCAGAAAGGAAACATATGCAGGAACGTTCTTTGGTAAATTCATTTTAATTCATCGGCTTCAATCTAGTTCAAACTTGGACCCGCAGTCAGTAATATTATTTTTGGGGTTGGTACGTCCTACAGGACGTACCAACCCCAAAAATTATATTACAGACTGTGGGTCCAAGATTGGACTACATGTAGCTTCAGTCGGGACCGATTTGTTGTTCCCACAACCCCACTTGGTCTGAACACACTGGTGCCATTTTCAGAGTTTTACGAACAGAAGAATGATTTGCTAAAAAATCACGGGAAGCGACTATTAATCGACTAACCGTCGATTACTGGTCACGATTAGTCGATTACAAAAAATGATAGTCTCGACAGCCCTAGTTTGAACCCGAAGTTAAGTATGATAGCTGGAAAGTGAATGTGTGGGGAAGACCAATCAGCCCCGAGGTTGCACGTTGAAAATATTAATTGGTCTACCCACAAATAATGAATATGGCCTCTTCCAATTGCTGCCATTGAATTGATATGGAAGATACCACCAGGGTTCTAAGGGTTAAGTAAAAACAAAAAAAAAAATAAATACGCTGAGGTTAGTGTCTTAACCCTTTACCAAACATGAAAAGCAGACGACACTTGCAAAAAAAATTCTTGAATAACTAATTTTTTTCATTTTTTGTCTCAAAAACATAGGTTATGACCCCTCGTTGGAACGAGCTCGACGAGCTCGTTCCAACGAGGGGTCATAACCTATGTTTTTGAGACAAAAAATGAAAAAATAATGAAAATTAATTGGCGATTTTTGAGAATAGCGCTGGCCGGTTTTGGCCGTTACGTTGGGTAAAGGGTTAAATAGAGTGGGTTCAAGGGTAAGGGATAGCTTATATAAATTCATATATTTTGCATGAATACACCGCTGCACCGTCATTGACACCCCGCACCCATCCCCCCCCGAAGAAAACATATTTTCCATCCTACACCCTTGCGGTACCCAGAAAGGTGTGACCTTCCACTTTTTGAGCTTCCATCGCCTCCGCTCTCGCCGAAATTCAAGACAACAGAGGCTACATCGCAAAACACGCCAATTTGAATTTTGAACGAACTCCTAAGCAAAGATGCTCCAATCTCGACCATTCGCCAACGTAGAGCCGCCACTGGCCTTCAGTTATTATCTAGTAATAACAAGATACGAACTTGTAATTTCGAGACACTATCTTGTATTTACAAGATACGAACTTCTAATTACAAGATACGAACTTGTATTTACAAGACACTAAGTTGTAAATACAAAATACGAACCTGTAATCACAAGATACCAAATAGTAAATACATAATGCTATCTTGTAATTATACGTTATTACATTGTAATTATATCCCCACTTTCGAAGAATATGGGGGGGGGGGGGTATACTGGATTACATGCGTCCGTCCGTGTGTCCGTGAGTCCGTCCGTCCGTGTGCGAGTCCGCCCGAGAATATTCATAACTTAAGAAAATTATTATTATGGAACTTGTTTTCTATAATATTTGGTCATAGGTATGCCCACACTAGGCGGTACACCACGTGGGGGTATGCACCGGACCACAGTCCAGCTCTTGTTTCCATTTAGCTAACTTGTTTTTCCAAGTTAGCTGACGTGTAATTATAAGTAAGCTAACTTTTAATTACAATTTGATAGAAGGTGATTACAATTTAATAACTTTTGATTACAATTTCGCTAACTTGTAATTACAATTTAATAAATTGCCATTACAACTTAGTATCTTGTCATGCGGTTATGTGGGGGTACGCTTTGATGTCTAGTACGGTAGTATGGGATGGACTGTGCGTCTACCTGTTAGTCTAATGTTAGCCCTAGGTACTTGCTACACGTGTTATACTTTTTACTACCCTTTAGTTGCTATAGCTAGTACGTAATGCTGGGCCACGGGTGTTAGTGGTTTTACACGGTTGGTAACATAGTATGGGGTTTCTGTACACTTTTGGACCTTTTAGCCTTCGACACGCCCGTTGCTGTCTTATGTCATACAGTTTACGGCCCCGTTGGTTTAATGCTATTTGCCTGCAATTCGATTGTTCTGGAGTGAACTCAAGTGCCGTAGACGATCCTTAATATGTTATTTATTATAGCCTTAATGACCCTTAACTGACAGATAGCCGCCTTCATGGTCCATAATGACCAGTCTGGGCTAATAAGGATAATTGTGGACTGTTGGGGACCAACCGCAGAGGAACACGATTTGAGGACTTTTCGGACTACTGGGGGTTGATCGCCGATGATAGTGGTTTGGGGGATTATTGGGGACCAAGTTTGGGAGACTGGTGATTGTAAGTGGTTTGGGGACTACTTGAGACTTTTAGGGACTGGGGTAGTGGTGACTTGCGGATTTTGAAGACTACAGAAGAATTCAGGTGGTGGCAGATGATGTGGACGTTGTTGGTGTAGTGTTGGTTTAGTCGATGGTTCAGTACTGTAGTAGTAGTTTAGTAGTTGGTGTAGTAATTGTGGTTGGTGTTGGGGTTGTTGATGTCGTAGTTGTAGTGACTGGTTTTGTAGTGGTTGGTGTTGCTGTGTTTGGTGTTGTAGATGTAGCTGTTGGTGTCAAAGCTCTTTAGGTTGGTGTTATAGCTGTACCGTTTGGTGTTAGGGGTCGAGCACAGCAGTCGCGGCACCAACAACCTCAACAGTAATCAACTACTACACCAGCTACTGTAACAACAAAACCAATGACTAAACAAACACGTCACGCCAACAACCAGAAGAACTGCTACATGTGTGTGTCGCCAACAATCACAATCTTAGTCCACAATAATTCACCGTACTTCTCAAAGGTCCCCGTGCCACCATTTTCCTCAGCCCCCAAAATGTACCAAGTAGTTCCCAAACCACTTACATCAGTCCCCAAAACTTGGTCCTGAATAGTCAAACCACTAGCATCTGACATTAAACCCAAATTGTCCGATTAGTTTCCAAACCATGTTCCTTTGAGATTGTCCCCAATAGTTCACAATAATAATACCGCCGCCGCTGGTTTGTTGCGGTTTACGGATGAGAAGCACCTAATTAACCCTATGTTCTCTAATATCTCCCTATCCCCACACTTCGTCTCTCCTTCCGACAGCTAGAAAGTATTTGGGAGTCAGAGAAAACTCAGAGATTCCATTGAATCGTTCCCTATTAACTCCCTTCACTTGCTCAGTCCACACTGTCTTTATTAGGGCTGTCGCGACTATCATTTTTTGTAATCGACTAATTGTGACCAGTAATCGACGGTTAGTCGATTAATAGTCGCTTCCCATGATTTTTTAGCAAATCATTCTTCTGTTCGTAAAACTCTGAAAATGACAATGGCACCAGTGTGTTCAGACGAAGTGGGGTTGTGGGAACAACAAATCGGTCCCTACTGAAGCTACATGTAGTCCAATCTTGGACCCACAGTTCGTAATATAATTTTTGGGGTTGGTACGTCCTGTAGGACGTACCAACCCCAAAAATAATATTACTGACTGCGGGTCCAAGTTTGAACTAGATTGAAGCCGATGAATTAAAATAAATTTACCAAAGAACGTTCCTGCATATGTTTCCTTTCTGCAGTAAGTTTCTCGAAATTTTGAACATTGAGATCTATGCATTCCCTCGTCAGTTGTTAAAATTGAATCTTACTCTGAAGTTCCGAACTTTGAGAAGTGATCTGACGTTCTGACTTTCGTCATAATTTTGTCACTTCCGCGCTTTGGGTTTTCTAATGGATGCATTCGTGTGTACAAGACTGGAGAAATTCAGAAGAATCTATTCTTCTCGAGTAACAGTGAATGTTCTTTCTTACACAGTCAGTGACAGTCGTACAGTCTTCCGGATATGAATGTTAACTATGGTTAGATATTTAAAGTTATTCACCTTCATTGATCATTCACCTCACAAAACAATGCAATTTAGCCCCGACGTGTAGTAGACGTGTACCACCTTGAAAATGAACGACGATCGACTAAAAATAAAAAACGTCGACTACTTCAATAGTCGACGGTTAGTCGACTAATCGAATAATCGCGACAGCCCTAGTCTTTATATCTGAATTCCAAATATTCTGAAACATTGGTTTGCTCCATCCCATATAGGTCCTTACAGAAATATTATCCAATGTTGTTACAGACAGAGATCCCCTGAGAGTTATCCTCTTTTTGTGTATAAATAGGACCTTGCTTTCTCTTTACTTTTGTGGAATCGTTTGTGCTTTTCTATGGCAAAGTTCAATAAGGCCATTAGGCCTTTACATAGTTCCTCTCCCACATTTTTTTAGGAATATCATCCACCCCTCTCACTTTTCCGTTCCTTACTTTTTAGGCCACTTCTGGGACCACCTGCACTTTTATTTCGTTGCACTCGTAGGTGGATAAATTTTCACCAACCTTATTGTCGCACTCTGATGGGTTCCCCACGCACCATCGATTATCATTTACCTTTTCCCATTTCTTGACTAGTTCTGATGCGTTTTTGTCTTGATTGTCTGTATTTCTGTCCTCTACATTAATACTCTGTGAATTACTTCCCTTGTTTCTTTTTTCACCCATTTCTAAAATACGTTCGAACTCGGTCCCCCTGTCATTCTTATCGTCTCAATAAGATTGTAGTTCCACACTCCGATTAACGGCTTTAATCTTACTTATTATATGGCTATCACCAATAGCCCTCAATACCACTGCTGTTTGCCCATCAAATTAAGCTCCCCGGAGAACAAGAGTGTCAAGTTTTCCAAATCGTTATCATGCCTGTCTCAAAGGAAGCGCACGTTAACGGACTATTTCTACCAGTGGCTTGTAAATAAATACAGAACACAAGCACAGAACATAAACACGAATGTCTCCTCATTAAACTCCGTTGATAAACGTTCCAGTAGAGGTCTATTTGAAAATGCCGTGCTGAACAATTGCAAAATAACAATTAACAACTATTTTCAAGAAGCGAATCCAACAAAACGTAGGAGAATCTGTGTTATCGTCAGCGATTCTGATTGAAATTCAAGACTTGCCTCCATTGTTTCGACTTTCAAGTTTCATGTTCAACACGAACATTCGATATTACTACGCGTTTGGGATTCCCCAATTCCATAAATTGTTAATGGTTATTTGGCTAATATAATACTAGTTGTATTTGATTTTTCAGGTCTTATGATCAGTTTAAAATACTAATTGTCATATAATAAACAAATTACTACAACAGTTAATTGATATGTGTTGTATTCCGTTTAGTTGACGAGATGAGATCGGCCAGATCTCGTTTGATCTGGCCGATCTCATCTCATCAACTCGACGGAGTACAACAACACAGATCAATTGACTGTTGTAGTAATCTTTATTTATTTCATTTCGTGCTTTTTGGCATTCTTCCTTTGCTACCCTTGGCCTCGTTGCTTTCCAACCCTTTGAGTTTTCTACTCCTCCTGTACGAAGCACATTTCATTTTTCTGTCCTTAAAACCCCATTTCAGTTCGCCATTCACCCTATACCAAACGTTCCAGCGTTGGCACCCTACTTTTTCTTATACTTTCCTCCCCTGCCACCTTGAGGCTGACAACTATGGCATCTGCCATTCCTGGACATGGTCCTCAATGTGTATATTCTCAAGCTTTGGTTTAAATTTCCCAAATCTCCTTAAAACATTTTTTAGTTCTTGTTGGTTTTTGCCCCTTATCGTAGCTGTAATCAAGTTGTGATCACTTTCCACCACAAATATCTACACTAGTCCAGACTAAACCATAAATGTCATATTAAAAGGCGGCTATAATCTGTGATCTAAGAATCATAAAGGCTGCAATGCGGGAGATATTAGTGCTCTTCTTCTGGCGTGCATTCCGAACAATCAAAATACAGGGAAATAACACCAAACCAACGGGGAGGTACAATAAATTAGAACTGCAATTTCAAACATTTTCGAGAAATGCACGCAATGAATACTAGACTAGATATCGATCAAATTTCGCCACCATGGCCATATCTGTCAGAAAATTTTGTTGTCCGTGGAAAAAAACTCTAATACCAACATTTTCTATGAAACCATTTCAGCCCTTTTAAATAACAAACGAATACGATATCAGAATTGGTTATTTTAGATATTTTTTTTCAATTTTTTCAATTTTCTTTAAAGTCCATATCATGTGACCCCTCGGTGGAATGAAGGGTCACGTGATATGCTTTTGTTGAAATTTTTGGAATAAATGTTTTTTCAACTCCTAATCTTGTTAATTACTCACGAGGATGCGGCCGATTCGCCAAGTGAAGGGTAAAATAAGTATATTGAGTCAGGTTTCAAGTCCGTACCGACCCGGGTACACTGTCTGATTCAACTCTCGCTCCACCATGTTGGAAAATTTTAGATCCTGGTTTCGTGTCTGATGAATCCACCATCTTTTGTAAATCTGTTTTCTGTTAGAAAGCTATTAGTAGTAAGTGACGTCATGTCACGTGACCTAGTGGCGCCATGTTTGGTTGTCATGGTAAGACGCGTGAGCGGCCATGTTTTGACGTCATTACCATAGTGATGAGCTCGTTCCAAAGAAGAGTCGTAACCTATGTTTTTGAGACAAATAATGAAAAAAAAAATAATGAAAATTAATTGGCGAGTTTTTTGTGAATAGCGCTGGCCGATTTTGGCCGTTATGTTGGGTACTATTAGGCAAACTGGAAACGTATGGCATACGTGGACTCACTAACAGATGGTTATGAAGCTACTTGTCTAATAGATCGCAGTATGTTATGTATGGAGAACATAAATCAGACCTTGCCAACCAATGTGGTGGTGTTCCTCAGGGTTCAGTTCTAGGACAGGTGCTTTTCCTTCTTTATATCAACGATATTAGCAACCTAACCTCACTCAACATCTTATCATTTGCTGATGACTCTATTGCGCACCACTCGGGGTTCCATAATAATCCCATAACAACGTATTTTAATGATGAAATAAAAAAAACTATTCGAATGGTGCTCTGCGAACCAGTTAACCCTTTACCCAACGTAACGGCCAAAACCGACCAGCGCTATTCTCAAAAATCGCCAATCAATTTTCATTATTTTTTCATTTTTTTGTCTCAAAAACATAGGTTATGACCCCCTCATTGGAACGAGCTCGTTCCAACGAGGGGTCATAACCTATGTTTTTGAGACAAAAAATGAAAAAAATTAGTTATTCAAGAATTTTTTTTGCAAGTGTCGTCTGCTTTTCATGTTAGGTAAAGGGTTAATGTTGAATGCGAAAAAAACCTCGTACATTATATTGAACCCAAATGAAAGAAGCAATAATAATGTTTGCCAAGAGCTAAAAATAAATAACCAAATAATAGAAAAGGTTGGGACCTACGAAGCCGGAAAATCCCTAAAGTTTCTTGGAATAAACATTGACGAACATTCGATCTACAAGGCTCACATATCACAATTATGTTCAAAAATAGCTCTCGCGAACTATAGACGTAACAAAGTTAAGAGAATTCTCCCCGATGAAACCATGGAAATACTATATTACGCCTTAATACACAGCCAACTACTTTATGGAATCCAGGTATGGGATAGCTCCAGGTCGATTAAGAAGCCTGTGAACATGCAAAAGTGATCACTATGAATAATTAACAACAAAAAATACAAAGCCCATACAGACCCCCCTATTCAGGAAAAAACAGTTTACTTAAGGTTGATGACTTGTTTAAACTACATGCTTTGCTGTTCGTCTTTGACTGGAAACATGGTAGATTACCGGCGTCATTTAATGATATGTTTAGTGTCGCAAACAATCAATCTGGTAGGAGTACCAGACAATTTGGCCTCCTACATATAGAGAAAACACGGACCAAATCTCTTGATAAGCCCCCTTTATACTCCTTTCCAAAACTTTTGGAATGCTCTCGACGACGCCACTCGAAACACCAGTAACAGAAACGAGTTTAAAAAAAACTTGACTTCCAAATTTTTTTCATCTTACTCCACGTTTGTCATTTGTGATAATCCCTATTGTCCGGATTGTACGTAGTAAACTTGTAATCAGGAATAAGTATAATAGATGTTTATATAACGGAACCGACGTACCCTCTACTCTGCTTTTATCTGGAACACTCGTCCTGGCCAAACTTGCTGCGCACTCCGACTGTTCAACAAGTACACCCAAAAAGGAGTCTGTTGTCAGTAGTATCGACACAACGATACCGTTAATGCAAAGAACACAAAGCTCCTAGTAGCTATCTGTCAAAGGGGCCAAGTTCAAGGAGATTATTGAAATACATTACTACTAGTGCTCAGTACGTTATTCAAGCACAAGAAAGACGCAAGCCTTGACTGCAGGCGCATTCAATGAACAACCCCTGCATGATGTCCTCTGAATTCGCCGACCGACAAGAACGCCCAGTGCACGCAGTCTTATCCCTCTATCACTCCTAGAAAGCCATGAAGTACTTGGAGGGCCTTATCGTAAGTAATGGAGTAGTTACCAGAGCAGCTTGTTTGGTACCATTGTACAAATCCCTAACCACCAATCTCCCTCTAGCTTTCTTGTGCTGGAAAACATTCCGCTATTACATCTTCATAATGAAATCACTCGAGCTCCACTCCAACTTAGCGTCACATCCCTTTTCTGATTTTGTATTTGTTGAGTAAGTACCATTTGGTCTAGGGCTGTCGCGATTATTCGATTAGTCGACTAACCGTCGACTATTGAAGTAGTCGACGTTTTTTATTTTTAGTCGATCGTCGTTCATTTTCAAGGTGGTACACGTCTACTACACGACGGGGCTAAATTGCATTGTTTTGTGAGGTGAATGATCAATGAAGGTGAATAACTTTAAATATCTAACCATAGCTAACATTCATATCCGGAAGACTGTACGACTCTCACTGACTGTGTAAGAAAGAACATTCACTGTTACTCGAGAAGAATAGATTCTTCTGAATTTCTCCAGTCTTGTACACTCGAATGCACCCATTAGAAAACCCAAAGCGCGGAAGTGACAAAATTATGACGAAAGTCAGAACGTCAGATCACTTCTCAAAGTTCGGAACTTCAGAGTAAGATCCAATTTTAACAACTGACGAGGGAATGCATAGATCTCAATGTTCAAAATTTCGAGAAACTTATTGCAGAAAGGAAACATATGCAGGAACGTTCTTTGGTAAATTTATTTTAATTCATCGGCTTCAAGTTTTCGGAGTTTTACGAACAGAAGAATGGTTTGCTAAAAAATCATGGGAAGCGACTATTAATCGACTAACCGTCGATTTCTGGTCACGATTAGTCGATTACAAAAAATGATAGTCGCGACAGCCCTAATTTGGTCACAGTATGTTTGCAACTACTACACACCTTTCCAGGAGGTGACAGGTAGACAGCCAATCTCGCTATGCCATCCCCTACAGTATACTGTTCACTAAACTTATGAATTACATGCATTTGTAACCATCATTGTAATTGCAACCATATGTGTATACTGTAAAAATAAATTATCTTATCTTAAGCTTAGGGACCTGCGAACCGTTCGAGATTCGGCTCGACTCGAAACCATCGCCGAGATTCGATTCGACTCGATACCTCACCGTCCGATTCGTATTTTTCGAACCGACCTCTGTTCAAACGGCGAATTATATGTGCACTCGCTCGCATCAAGAACACGCCGTCATACGCTAACGATAGTGTAATAAATCGCTCTCTGAACGTATTAGCTCTCCAATTTTGTTGATTATTAAACCCCCGGGCTACCGTACGACCTCTGAGGGTCAGGGAAGATTCGTCCCCGGGAATATTCGTCCCCGGGTTTTTGAGAATATTGTATGTCTATCTTCACTATTAGTGCGCGATGCTGTGTTTCGCGAGACTTTGAGTTTTGAGATTTTTTATCATATTTTCCGACATGCCTTGTTTGCTTTTATAATAATGGTATTTGATGCTGATGAGGTTGAGCACGAGCCACGACCACCAAGTGGGTAGAATAAAACTGCGAGTCTATGAGTTCAGAATCAATTGGTCTGGAATCGAGTATTCTCGCAGTGCGAGAATACTCGATTCCAGACCAATTGATTCTGAACTCATCCAGCATGCAGAGTACCGGCATTGCAGACTATGGAAGCACGAAAGTCGCCGTCGCGCCGGTTTCAAGGTTCGAGATTCGACTCGACTCGATACCAGAGGGATGATTCGGCTCGAGATTTGGCTCGAAGTTTTATCCCCGGCTCGCAGGTCCCTACTTAAGCTCTTAGAAATGAAAAGGATTTGGTGCTCTTACCAAATGTCATCATGCATACATAGTCCCATTCACTACTGCAATAAAAGTCGCCAATTTTCATCGATTCGCTTCGCTTTACAAAAATGCAACGTTCCCATCCCTCTGAATTTGGCTGTCCAGATCGCCAACTGAACCAAGTAACCAGATCTCCATTTTCATATCTCCACTCTCCTTCCTTGGCAATGTCATTTATGCCAATAAACATATAATTTGTTTCATCCGGAATCCTGCAAAACAACAGCATGAATACAGGTTTGTTGTTTTTTAATACACTGATGTTTTCATCATAAATTAGTTTGGGTTACTAGTTTGTGGTTTTATTGGAGAAGTGTGTTGCAACCAATGGTCTATGCAGTTTGTGACTGTTGTAAATTGACGCCTTACAAAAACAATGTCACACTTGAAGCCCTTAAATAGCAAGACAAAATACAAGTAAATCCTTCACTTAACACGTGTTGACGTCAATACTTACAATATCGTTTTCTGAACAACTAACATAACATTTGACTTTTTAACCCTTTACCTAACACGAAAAGTAGACGACACTTGCAAAAAAAATTCTTGAACAACTAATTTTTTTCATTTTTTGTCTCAAAAACATAGGTTATGACCCCTCATTGGAACGAGCTCGACGAGCTCGTTCCAATGAGGGGTCATAACCAATGTTTTTGAGGCAAAAAATGAAAAATATAATGAAAATTAACAGACGATTTTTGAGAATAGCGCTGGCCGGTTTTGGCCGTTACGTTGGGTAAAGGGTTAACTTTCCAAAACATAGCTGCTCGCAACTGTATTGAAACGAGTCAGATAAACCCGTCTCTCAGTGAGTGTGACCCCCCCCCCCGTCTGTCTGTCTGTCTACATGTCTGTCTGTGTCTCTGTCAGTCTCTCTGTTCCTCTTGTATTCCTTCAATTCCCTGGATATCGAGGTATAATATGGCATTTTGGGGTAAGTTTGTCCAAGAGTACCACGAGGCGGTTTCGACTCCCACCTTCGATCATGGTTTCATGGGATACAGCGCAGTTTTGGAGAGAAGGGTGGGTGGGAGGGGGGGGGTCGTTCCTCGGATAATTCCGTTTGTACGAACATTAAAGAAGTCCCTTTGTTTACATACTGCCGTCCAAGTAAAAAGTCCCACGAGACCGAAAACGAAATTATTCAAACTACATGGAACCGTCGCGGTTACGGAGTTCAGCACTTTACCATCACGAGTAGCGCCGGATTCGTCCAGCTATACCTTGGACGCAAAATGTAGAAGAGAAAACTGAATGGCGATTTCTTGTATGAATTGTGTTTTTTAGGAGAGACACTGATGGAGAACTAGACTTTATGATTCTGGAGAAACATGTTTTTTCCAGATGGGATTCCATGATTTTTGATGAATTGTTTTTAACTGTCTCACTGAATTTCCTTTATTGATGTTATGAGAAACGTGGGTATAGTAGTCTCAAATGACTCAGTTTGATAAAAGAAAGTTTAGGTAAAAAACATCATTAATGGTGGAGAGGGTTAATATCAATATCGTCGCCCGACAAGTTAATGACCGACAAAAAGAGTTATGTTTGTTTGACACATATCCACCAAGTGCTTTGGCTATTTGAAAATGGTCCATTGTATCTCAAATGTATCCAGACTGTTGATATCTGGCATGTTGTAGAGGGTTAACAAGAGCTAAACAGAAATATGTTTCCATGCAACTTGTAATGTCACACCAAGAACTACGATTGGCCATTTTTTCTTAAAAATCTACAAGATGTTTTCAGAGAAATCCAGGGAGAACATGCATTTTAAGCTTTTGATGGGTATCATTGTTTATCCAGCCCAAAACGGGTTAAGGATTGTTTTTTGAATACCCTTATTACTTCCAAAAATAATTCTCAGTGAATTCTGCTTCCACTTATGTTGGGTACGCAAATACAGACCATTTTATAAAAATTGTGTTGTTTGAGAATCTGCATAGGGTTAACAAATGCTTACAGGAATATTTTGTTCATGCAACTTGTAATGTCACTCTAAGATATAAGAAAGGCCAATTTTTCTTGAAAATCTACGAGATGTTTTTAAAGACGTCCTCGGATAACATGAATTGTTAACCCTTTGAGGGGTCTCACTCTGTAACCAGTCCTAAACGGGTTAATGCTTGGTTTTTTGAATACCTTCATTACATACAAAAATGATCCTCGGTGAATTCTACTTCCAATGAAGGAGGTTATGTATATCTCGCAGGTACACATTGGGTGTTATGGGTGCCCAAGGACAGCCCATTTTCTCAAAATGTCTATACTTGGCAGCCTCTGGAGGGTTAACAAATGCTTACCGGAATATTTTGTCCATGCAACTTATAATGTCACTCCAAGACCCTCGAATGGTCAATTTTTCTTGAAAACTTACTAGATGTTTTGGAGAAATCCACAGAAAACGGGAATTTTAAGGTTTTAAGGGGTATATCTCCTTAACCAGTTGAAAATGGGTTAAGACCTCAGTTTTTGAATACCCTTACTACTTACAAAAACTTTTCCCAATCAGTTTTGCGTCCGGCAAAAGAAGTTACGTTTCTCTGTGGCATTCCCATTTGATGTTGTTGGTGTCCAAAAACAGACTATTTTTTGAAAATTTGGACATTTAGCAATCCATGGAGGGTTAACAAATGCTTAAGGGAATAAATTTTCTATGCAACTGGTAATGTGACACCAAGACCTATCAATTGCCATTTTCTCTTGAAAACCGTACAAGATGTTTGTAAAGAAATCCAGGGAAAACAAGATTTTTTTAAGCTTTTGATGGGTATCACTATTAACCACCACAAAAGGGGTTAACGCTTGGTTTTTTGAATACCCTTATTACTTACAAAAATGGTCATCGCTGAATTCCACTTCCAACATAGGAGATTATGTTTTTCTCTCGGGTATACATTGGGTGCTGTGCGTGTCCGAAAACAGCCCATTTGAACAACATTACGACGTTTGGCAGCCTGTGGAGGGTTTATATAGGCTCACAGAGATATTTTGTCCATGCAACTTGTAATGTCACACAAAGACCTGCGAGTAGATGAGCACAAAATGGGTTAAGACTTCGACTCTTATATAACCTTACTACTTAAAAAAATGTTTCCGTATAAATTATGCGCTTGATAAAAGAAGGTACTTTTCTTTGTGGCGTTCTCATTGGGTGCTGTTGGTGTCCAAATACAGCCCATTTTATCACAATTTTGACTTTTAGCAGTCCTTGGAGGGTTAACAAATGCTCACCGGATAATTTTGTCCTTGCACTTTCTATTGTCCCACCAAGACCTGCGCGTGGCCAATTTTTCTTGAAAATCTTCAAGACTCGTTTTGAGAAATCCACAGAAAACATGAATTTTTAAGATTTTGAGGGGTATTGCAGTTTTACCAGGGTTAACATATGCATTGACTAATACCTCTTATCTATGAATGGTCGCGTCACAGACATGTCTAACAATGATGAATGTTTTAAAAAAATCTACACATCGAGAATGTGCCTATAAACGCTAATTTTGACAGTTGTTTACCAATTCTGCTTAAATAAGAGTTAAATCGAAAATTCCGCTTCGGTACATCTTTAGATGTTGTGCACCTCTATGCGTATGCAAAATTGGGTGAAAATCGGTTCAAAAATGGCTTCTGAATCGTACGAACAAAATTTGAGGAAAACAGGCCTGGCATTCTGAAAAATGCAGGAGGGTAAAAAATCGCTCTCCTCAATCAGCTTAGGAGAGCAATTAGCTTTATACAGCATTTTAAGTATCCAGTTGAACGAACTCATTGAAACTGAAACCAACCGACTACATCAGTGATTTTATTAACTTTACTAAGGTAAAGCGAAGTCTCTTGGACATCAAGATGTCTCACTCAACAACCGAACACACACTTGACAAGACCTGTCTGTGTACCCAGACCTGTTGTCCAAGAAAGTCATACGCCTACCACTACCACCTTCAACCAAGGGGGTTGAAGGTGGTAGTGGTAGGCGTATGACTTTCTTGGACAACAGGTCTGCTTGAATCTACAGTCACATCCTGGTGCAAGTGCTTCTCTCCTGAAATTGCCAAGCCTGGGAAAAGAAACACCCCCCCCCCCCAAAAAAAAGATATATAGTCTTTTCCAAAGGGAAAGGCCTAATTACTAACATCGTGTGGTTGTGTATTATCCTTGATTTATCTAATGACAAAATAATAAAGAGAAATGTTGCAGAGTCATTACATTGAAGGACATTACACACTAATTGTGATGCGTGCCTTCTCAGCCAATAACATCGGAAGCGGGGTGGGAGAGTGTGTGGGGTCTACTCCTTCTCCTGAGACTAGGGGGGCAACGGGGTAGTGCATGCATATTTTTCTCCAGAGGTGCACCGTGGAAAAGACTTTACTTTCCTAGAACGGTAACAGAGAAATCTTCAAGTTAATATTATGCCAAGTAATTCAGGGTAAACTCACCAGATCTGCACTGATGAAAATGATGTCTTGTGTGAATCTGTGATTTTGGCATAGGCCTCAGTCAGTGTATGCCCAGTAATAAACATGAAGTTCGACCTTCCAGACAAGTAGAATGTATTCAGACTTTCTACTGTATAAATATGTTTAGACACGGGGGACCATTCATTAGCATTTGGGAAGAGGCAGTTAACCCTTTACCCAACGTAACGGCCAAAACCGGCTAGCGCTATTCTCAAAAATCGTCAATTAATTTTCAAAATATTTTCATTTTTTGTCTCAAAAACATAGGTTATGACCCCTCGTTGGAACGAGCTCGTTCCAACGAGGGGTCATAACCTATGTTTTTGAGACAAAAAATGAAAAAAATTAGTTATTCAAGATTTTTTTTTTGCAAGTGTCGTCTGCTTTTCATGTTAGGTAAAGGGTTAACCATTCAGCAATGCACAGCGTGAAGTCGAATTCCGACGATGCCGCTTGAAAGATCAGAAGGGGTGCGGCTTTCATCATAGACATATAAATATTTTCTTGTTCATATTGGATCGATCGGAGACTATCTCTTGTGTTTTTGTTCATTTTAACTGATTTTATGGGATGAAAAGAAAAAAGTTTATATATATATTTATTAAGGTTTAACGACACTTTATCAACCAAGGTCATATCGTGTCGGTAAGAGTTTTACGGGTGGAGAAAGCCGGAGTACCAGGAGAGAACCACCGAGCTGCCAGCTCTCCAACATCGTAACTCCGCACTGCAGCACAGGTAGGGTTAGATTGGTTGAAGACATGCGCACAGGGCCAATTCAAGTGAAAATTTGTGTGAGTGATGTCCCGAGGCGGCATTGCATTTTTGTCCAAATCAACATTCCCAGCCCTATAGGGAGGGGATGGGGAAAATACTCCAAAATTTAAAAAAAAATCTTCTCATGAACCAGTGGTCACAATGACTTGATATTTCGTATGAAGCTTCCTTTTGAGGTATAGAATCAAGTTCGTTCAAACGAAGTTCGTGGTGCAATATTTGCTCTTGTATGGGAGGGGCAAGATTTTTAGCCCCGCATTGAATTTCAATTTTCTGAACCGATGGTTCGATTTGAACCAAATTTGGTATGTGGGATTATTACATATTCAAGATTGATCAAACCAAGTCCCTAGGTTAATGTTTGGGCTTCCTATGACAAGTCCCTAGGTTAATATTTGGGCTTCCTATGAAAGCCCAAATTTTAACTTAGTGCATTCTGGGGCATAGAGTTTAAAAATCTTCCTCTTCTGATCCACCAATCGGAATCCTTTCATATTTGGTATTCAACATCTCTGGAGGATTGGGGGCAGATTCAAATGTGTTCAAATCGGGTCCCTAGGTTAATATTTGGGAATTTTCTTCTTCAGATCCACCAGTCAGAATACTTTCATATTTGGTATACAACATCTCTATGGGGGAAGGGGGGGGGGACAGATTGAACTTTGTTCAAATCGAGAGCCTTGGTTACTATTTGATCTCCCTGTGGGAGCCCGAATTATAACTGAGGGAATTTTTTTCAAATTATCCTCTTCTTCAGATTCACAAATCCGAATTCTTTCATATTTGGTATACAGCATCTATAGGGAGGTCAGATTCAAATTTGTTCAATATATGAGAAAATGTCTTTAAAAATCTTCTTCTTCAGATCCACCAGTCAGAATGCTTTCATATTTGGTATATACCACCTCTAGGGGGATCAGATTCAAGTTTGTTCAAATCGAGTGGTTGGGTAAATATCTGGTCTCCTTATGGGAGCCCAAATTTTAACTTTGTGCAATTTGAGGGAATTTCAACAAAATTTTCTTCAGATTCACCGATCAGAAACCTTTCATATACGAATTATGGTTTACAAAATCTCGGATGGTCAGATTCAAGTTTGTTCAAATCGAGTCCCTGGGTTAATCTTTGGACTGCCCATATAGTAGCCCGAATTTTAACTTGGTGCAGTATGAGAAAATTTGTTTGAAAATCTTCTTCAGATTCAGCAGTTAGAATGCTTTTCCATTTCGTGTACAACATCTCTAGGAACCGAGTGCCTGGTAATATTTGGGGTCCCTATGAGCGCACGAATTTTAACTTAGTGCAATATGAGGAAATTTCTTGAAAAATCTTCTTCTTTGGGAGCCGAATTGTCCATGTAGCTGAAGAATTAGAATTTTTTTTCAAGTACCCTCAAGAGGTGTGTGACTAAGATTAATCCACATAGCTTGTATCAAGGGGCTCCATGGGGCGCTCCACTTTTTTACATTTTCATTAACGGGAGAAAGACATTATGCTTGGTCTATTTTAGTCACTCCTGAGGGGCTCAAGAATTGAGAATGTATCTTATGGAGATTGATTGCTAAATGTAGATTCATTCTTAGACTCTGTTTATATCGGCTTCTTGTTTCAAGTTAATTTAGAACACTTAAACAACTAAGAAAGTCCTCTTGGACAAAGCCAATGCAAATTCCTGCAACACCCGCAACATCCTGCAAAATCTGATCCAAAACATGAAGAAAAATGTTAAAAATGCCTGCAAAGAATTTCCTCTCCGATATTGGTATCTACCCCCATGAGGGGACTCATTGAACACATTGGGGCTAAACTATCATGATATTGGTCGCATTATTGCTTTTCTCATCACGGGGAATCATAAATATGATCAAATATAGATTTGAAAAAATGGCTTAATAAAAACCTTGCACTAGCCAGACAAATGTGTTCTCGGGGCTCAGATCCCCACCCACCCCCTCCTCTACCTAATGTCTCACACAATTCCCCCCCCCCCCCCCCCATCACACCATTCAAAAATGGCGGCGGTCTTCAGTGAAGTATAATCTGCCATATGTAACTGTTAGACTATGACTGAGGCCCTTATCGACAAGTACACAGTATAGGCTCTGACCGGCTGAATTTTTGCTTGAACCATGGCGTGTAATATGGAAGTAATCTGGAAGTTCCTCAAATTTTATAGGTTCAACTTCAAGACGATTCCTTTTGCATATATACTCTTCAAACAAAGTAGGGGATTTTGATAAAAGTGAGATATGTGAAGAAATATATTTATATTTTCATCAAAAAGACAATGCTACGTGACATTTGGTGAATGATTTCAGCGTTAGTTGGGTGTCTGACAAGCACAAATTCCACGCACTGTGCTGTAGAAGACATGGATGGTCAGTCAGAGAATTTACCACATTCAGTCCAAGACCTCAATACCTTGTAAATCCTCCTCGGTTCGCGAGACTAGCGCGGATCTGACGTGGCATACTCCTCACCAAACGACCAATATTTGCTTGACGGATGTTATTCCATTCTTCCCGCAGTACAGCGGCGAGTTCCTGGACATTGGTAGGGGACTGCTGGCGTAGTCGTAGGCGCCTGCAACGCATATCCCAGACGTGCGCGGGTGGTGAAAGGTCTGGACTTAGTGCTGGCCAAGGCAGTGTAGTGATGATCTGCTCCTGGAGGAACTCTGTAGCGACACGGGCCCTGGGTGCTCTTGCATTGTCATCTTGGAAAATGAATCGACGATCGTGACGTCGCGCATTTGGCACCACATGAGCTTCTAACGTGTTGTCACGGTAGCACTGACCTGTGACACGCCCTTGGATGACATGTAATGTTGTTCTGCTTGTCATGGTTATGCCTCCCCACACCACAATGGATCTACCACCAAAACGATCGTGCTGCCTAACGGTTACGTCATGGTATCGTTCGTTCCGCCGCCGCCACACTCTGTTTCGCCTGTCTTGGAAGTCGACAGTGAACCTCGATTCATCGAAAAACATGACGTTGCTCCACCGACGATTTTCCCAGCGCTGTAGTGCTCCACACCAATTTACGACTTGCTGCGATGTGACGTTCAGTGAAACGTGGAATTATTCGAGGTCGTCGAGCGTACAATTTCCAGCTGTGTAGGCGAATTCGGATAGTCTGACCACTGACTCGCACATCTGTCGCTCGGTGCAGCTGCTGTCCACTTTCAGAGGCACTTTGATGGCGGTTACATAATGCAGTGGTTTATATGAAACGATCCTGGTTAGCAGTTGGCACCCTTGCCTGTCTAACGATAGCATGACCACAACCTGCTAATCATGCACTGACTGAGTAAGGTTGAGAATTTGAGCCACTGCAGTCTGTCTGTTGCCAGCTTCCCGGCAATCGATTTTATATGGTTGCGTGCTTGTGCACAATATGCGCACAACACATGCAGCACAAACGGGTATTTGAGGATACTTTTGACATCCTTTGAGGGTAGCTGTTAAGGATAGCATTTTGGAGAATACCTTTTGCAGGATATTTAACTGAAGATAGTTATTGCTCCTCGTCACCTATTCAGCCCCTGGCTTCTAAACTACCCCACACACCTTTCATAGTTTCTAAACTAGCCCACACATCCTTCATAGTTTCAAGGCCACAATTGATCGATGACTTGTTCTCACCATCTGCTCTATGATCAGCCTGCATTGTAGACACTTTAGTTTAGTGTTCTACTATTCCTACAGACTTGTACCAACTGCATTGTACCAGTACTATTGGCTACCACTATGATATCCCGTGCTAGAGAATCCCACCATTAATAAGTTGTGGTACTACTACGGCTCTCAGCACACTACTGCCGCTTAGGGTCCCAGTCCATGTCACTGCCATACTTCTTTTGTCACAACTGCTTGCGCGAACAACTCGGATCCCAACGAGCAAATTAATAAAAGTGCATATGCTAGAGCTGTAGGTTAACCGAAACCGAACCGAGGTTTTTTGTTTTTTTTTACAAACCGAAACCGAAACCGTCGACATCCCGTAATCTAAGGTTTTTCGTTTTTTTTTATTAAAATACTCTCTTGCTGCAGAAATTCACAGAATGTTGTAGCCATCCCAGAGTAGTGAGAGTACCCAGACACTGCCAGTGGCAGTGTCTGGGTTCTCTCACTACTCTAGGAAGGCTACATACTGTGGATTTCCGACATTTCAGCTTAGTTGTGTTTGCAGCTTTCCTCAAGTTGCGTGTAGGTGTCAGACCTCGAAAAATGGCCAAGCACAATAAAAGTTCTGTATATTTAGGTAATTATTATATTGGCCTTTCTGATTCTTCATGTACATGTATTATAGCTTATTTCGGGCATTCATTGAGTTTCATTCAATTTCACTGCCATTCAGTTATGATTCCGGACATAAGAATGAGTTTTATTGAATTTTATTTGGTCTCATGAACAAACCGAAAACCGAACCGAACCGAGGTTTTACTCCACCTGAAAAACCAAAACCGAAACCGAACAAGAAATCTGAAAACCTACAGCTCTAGCATTTGCTCGTAATTGCACAATGAGCAAATGTTCTAGCGACTATTGGACTCATTTCGGTAAAAAAGGGTTAATGTGGGGATTCTGTTAAAGGGATTCCATAAGTGGGATTTCGTAAGTGGGATTCCAAGCTCCTATACAGCTCCTCGTAATCTTACCATCAGCTTCCATCATGCCTTCAACTATCTGTCCCATGAGTTGCCTCTATTGTAGTCACTCAGTAATATAGTCTCCTACCACCTTACAACTTTGTATCATTACTGTTGACTTGTGGCAGTACTTCATACTTCCTACCTATGTCAGACCCCGTCTCGACTCAGCCCTTGGTCAGAGCTTTATCAGGAGCAAGCAGATCGCTCCATACATCTAAACCTGTATCAGTCTATACAAAGCCTAGACCCAGTGCAAGCTAGGAAACCTTAATTATAAGAAACTGTATGTCGATCTTACCAAGATGTGCGTATGTGTTAGTACACACATAGCATGCAGAATATTGGCACATGCTGGATATGCCGAGATGTGCTTATGTGCTGTTGTACAATGTGCGCAGAACACATGCAGCACATATGCAGATACCACGAAAAGGGGATTCTTGAAGCATAGTCGGATGCTAGAAAGGGATTCCACGGAACGTGTGACTGGTGGCTGGTGGGATGTGCTGGTGCACAATGTGTCGCAATATGTACACATCACATGCAGCGCTTAGGCACATGCCGGATGTGCCAATATGTGCAATTGCACACATTCAGCATGTGCGAATATGCTACACGTGATGTGTACATATTGTGTTCTAGCGCACAAACACATCTTGGAAAGCCAGAATACTTTATAGGGAGACCGGCGAAGTCATAACATAGACAACACAGGGCGGGGAATGGAGAGAAAAAATTTTAGAAAAAAGAAAAGGATATTGATATTGGAATACGTAATAGTAAAACAATTGTCGGTTAATAGTGGCAATTCTAACCAAGGATTTGAGGAACACCCGAACCAGAAAACTACTCCAGTTTAATAGAATACGTCTCTTATAGCACTACGTGCAACTATTATATGCCCGAATCGGGGCTTCGCCAACTCCGTTTAGGTGATTTAGACAGTTTTTGGTGATTTGGAGCGATTTTGGGGTCCATTTTGGTTATTACATTTATCCCTATTGAGTCGAATGCAACCTCAAAATATACTCCCGTTTCTTTAAGAAGCCTTCCGGTGTCATAGCAACTATATTCTACCATAGAAACCAAGATGGCGGCCTCCAGTATACTAAATGAACGGCGTAAACACGTGTCACATAAGCAACACGCACTGCGCACGCGCACTGAGACACGTATCACTATGGTAATGACGTAACAACATAGCCACTCACGCGGGTTACGATGACAATTGACATGACGTTACTACCTAGGTCCCCCAATTTGTACTTCAGAACCACATTACATACACATAACCATATAATAGTATTAGTTTTTCACTTGTGTATGTTACATGTTATTGTCGTTTGCACATCAGAGTCGTTCTTGGTTGCAAATTTTAGTTTTTAGTGATGGCAGTTATTGTCTTCCAGATGATAAAGCATAGTTTTTCTGTTTCCTTCTAATGTTTAAAAACGAAAGGGTTACATGTACACTTGTTCGATGAGAACATGGAGGAGAATTTTGGATAAATCAAAACATCAATTCCTTTGTTTCAGAACATGACAAACCATACCCATACTTCTCGTTACAAGCACATAAGTTCTGGACAACTCCATTATCCACTTTAGTAGTTCTGGCCATCGTTTTAATAAAATGAAAACAACCCTGGAGCCGATTGGGACGTTTATACCTCACACTAAGATATTTGTACTGTGTTCTGACACGATCAGTGAATATGGAGATATATATCATGTGTAATACGTACTTTGGCATGCCAACCAAAAATTGTCTGTCAAGATCATCTTCCATCCTTAACAATTCGGCACCATAACTTCCACAGCTAAGTTGTGAATCAGTGTAGTTCAGAGGAGGTCCCATTATTTTGATGCATCTGCCTTTTCTTGCGTCGAGCGTCCACCCAGGGAGACATTCACCTGGAAGATAACAAAGATAAAGTGTCTATTATAACTAGAATACATAGAGTAATCGCTTGACTGGACTGGTTACGTGAAATAATTCATGAGAGGTGAGGGACGTTGTACAAACACGAGTGCTCCAATGCGCACGAGTGTTTTCCAATATAGTCCCTCGCCTCGAATGAATTATTTCACGAAACCAGTCCAGTCAAGCGATTACTGTGTTTTTACTTTTCATTATTAACGATAATTATATTATTTAACCCTTTACCTAACATAACGGCCAAAAGCTGCCAGCGCTATTCTCAAAAATCGACAATTAATTTTCATTATTTTTTCATTTTTTTTTATCTCTAAAACATAGGTTTTGACCGCTCATTGGAACAAGCTCGTTCCAATAAGGGAGCATAACCTACGTTTTTGAGACAAAAAATGAAAATAGTAGTTATTGAAGAATATTTTTTGCAAGTGTCGTCTGCTTTTCATGTTGGGTAAAGGGTTAGAAAAAAAAACAAAAAAAAAACAATGAAGTCCCCATTACACCCACGGCAAAGCGTCTTCGTTTGCGCGCACGGATACATGACACAATTGTTGATTGCATAATTCTCTTGTGAAATTGTCGTTTATAATCAAACCCAGAAATCTCAGTCAATCACACTTTGGAAGGTAATAAATTTAAATATATCCCAGTAACATGGCTTCACTTCTCTTCAAAACAAATAAACAACACCTTTATGGGCATTGCTGCAGCAAAAAATATGTA